>CM031611.1:3354167-3359167 GCA_018398815.1 Conus ventricosus
TCTCTCTCTCTCTCTCTCTCTCTCTCTCTCTCTCTCTCTCTCTCTCTCTCTCTCTCTCTCTCTCTCTCTCTCTCTCTCTCTCTCTTTGTTGGTCTGTTTGTAGCTCAGTCTCAATTCGCGTCTGTGTCTGTGCCTATCTGTCAGTTTGTATGTCTGTCTGTCCGTCTGTCTGTCTGTCAGTCTGGCTGGCTGGCTGGCTGGCTCTCTCTCCCTATCTCTCTCTCTCTCTCTTTCTCTTTATGTCTCTCTCTCCTGCTGTCTCTCTCTCTATCTATCTATCTTTCTGTCTCTTTCTTTCACCTTCTGTGACGAAGCATTGTGACGTCAACGTAAACTTACAAAAGAACCTGAGATTAAAAAAAAAGAAAATTAAAAGAAAAAAACACGAAAGAGAAAAACATGCTGATGCCCCTGAGTCCGGCCTGGAACTGATTAACAGTGAGTGTGGAGGTACAGCCGCTGTCTCCGTCAGGACGACGTGGAGAGGCTGACCGCCAGGTCAGTGGTAAAATTATGTAATGAAGGGCCTCAGGATTCTCCGTCAGGACGACGTGGAGAGGCTGACCGCCAGGTCAGTGGTAAAATTATGTAATGAAGGGCCTCAGGATTCTCCGTCAGGACGACGTGGAGAGGCTGACCGCCAGGTCAGTGGTAAAATTATGTAATGAAGGGCCTCAGGATTCTCCGTCAGGACGACGTGGAGCGGTTGACCGCCAGGTCAGTAGTAAAATTATGTAATGAAGGGCCTCAGGATTCTCCGTCAGGACGACGTGGAGGGGTTGACCGCCAGGTCAGTGGTAAAATTATGTAATGAAGGGCCTCAGGATTCTCCGTCAGGACGACGTGGAGGGGTTGACCGTCAGGTCGGTAGTCCGACGTGATCTTCTGTGTGGGTGTACCCTGTGGGACTTCCAAATGCATTCGTGAGCGGCTCTGCTTGCCGTGTGACGACTGTGACTTGGGCTCGTTGCAGCCAGCTGTGTGGACGGTGTCTGTTGGGACACTACTGACGGTGCCAGTGAGAACCGTGCCAGAAAAGAAACATTCAATGTGTCAGTTTTGAGAGTGACGGTTGAAGGTTCCTGTGTATGTTGAATGTCCTTGCTGGTGGTGGCGTGTATTCATTTTATGCAGGTTTATATTGATATGTGTTTATGTTTTGGTGGTTCAGGCAGCATATAAATGAAAGAAATAGAAAGTAAGGGTCAGACAGTCACTGCACCACACTATCCGTAACACCTTCCTCTCTCTCTCTCTCTCTCTCTCTCTCTCTCTCTCTCTCTCTCTCTCTCTCTCTCTCTCTCTCTCTCTGTCACACACACACACACACACACACACACACACACCACACACACACACACACACACACACACACTCATGCATATACAAAAATAATCGATCTCTATCAGTCTGTACACTTTGCTCTGCTTTTCTTGGGGATCAAAGATGTTATAAAGTAGCAGGCACCATCATGCAGTTTGTGTTTGATGCTACGCCTTTGAGCAGACATCTTCCCACATAGATATCTTGATGTGAAAGATGTTATTAAATAACAGGCACCATCATGCAGTTTGTTTTTGATGCAGACCTTTGTGCAGACATCTTCCCACATAGAAATCTTGATGTGAAAGATGTTATTAAATAACAGGCACCATCATGCAGTTTGTTTTTGATGCCAGACCTTTGTGCAGACATCTTCCCACATAGAAATCTTGATGTGAAAGATGTTATAAAATAACAGGCACCATCAAGCCCTTTGTTTTTGATGCCACGCCTTTGAGCAGACATCTTCCCACATAGATATCTTGATGTGAAAGATGTTATAAAATAACAGGCACCATCAAGCCCTTTGTTTTTGATGCCAGGCCTTTGTGCAGACATCTTCCCACATAGATATGTTGATGTCAGATCTGACAAAGGGCCCATCATGGCCTTTTAAGTGCTCCTCTTGTCCACACTCTCTCCAATCTGACCATTTGCATACAGTGGATGATCAGCCATTTTTTTTTACAAAAAGCCGGCCCCTAAGACACCACAGATTTGCCGTAAAGCATGAGGGAAGCTCGGAAGGAAGGTAATCGCAGCTTCCTCTGTCTTCTTTGGGGGATCCACAGTCACATGAGAGTCCTGCTCTACTGCTCTGGCGTCATCACTGATTACTAATTATGGACCAGATTGTTTTCCTCTCTTTTTCTGGGAACCTTTGAAGCTGGTTGTGAGGCTGGTGGTTGTGATGCTGGTTGTGAGGCTGGTGGTTGTGATGCTGGTTGTGAGGCTGGTGGTTGTGATGCTGGTTGTGAGGCTGGTGGTTGTGATGCTAGCAGCGGCGTTTTCTCGTCCGCGTGTGTTTTTTTTACTCCTTCCTTGCCATAGTCCCAAGTGTGTACCATCCAGACGATAAAGGCTGGGAGGTTTGGTTGCTCTTGTCTGATTCTCAGCCTTCTGTGGATGGTTTTTGTGCCGAAGTTTGGCTGACTTGGAGAATTTTGTGAATTGATCAATGCTGTATGTCTCTCGAGTGAGTTCACTTTCCACTCTTGTCGTTTTTCATCGTAGTTCTCTTGCTTACTGCCCAATTCTCTCTTTCCCTCCTCTCTCTCTCTCTCTCTCTCTCTCTTCTCTCTCTCTCTCTCTCTCTCTCTCTCTCTCTTCTCTCTCTCTTTCCCTCTATCTCTCTCTCTCTCTCTCTCTCTCTCTCTCTCTGTCTGTCTGTCTGTCTGTCTCTCTGTCTGTCTGTCTCTCTCTCTCTCTCTCTCTCCTCTCTCTCTCTCTCTCTCTGTCTTACTTTCTCCACTTGTCTGTGTTAGCGTTTAGATTTGTTCACCTTATTTAGGTTTTCATTTGTTTCCTTTAAATGTACAAAGTTATCCATTTACGGTTTGAATCGAAAGCAGTTGATATCTTGGTTTGAGAACAAAACACCTATCTATGACACAAGTAGACAAACACTTTCTCCCTGCACTATTCCGACTTCACACACACAACACACACACACACACACACACACACACACACACACACACACACACACACCAACTAACACAAAAGCACGCATGAGGACTGCTTAAACGGACACCATGCAATTCTATGCAACTATTCATCCTTAGTGACTTGTACTGTATGATATAACAATATAGAATAACAGCGGTTGTGTGTATTATTTTTGGACAAAGTAGAAAGAGAGAGAGAGAGAGAGAGAGAGGAGAGAGAGAGAGAGGAAGAGAGAGAGAGAGAGAGAGAGACAGGGAGAGAGAGAGAGAGAGAGAGAGAGAGAGAGAGGGCAAAGAGAGAGAGACAGAGAGAGAGAGGCAGTGGTAAAGTTTTGACCTTCTGCGCAAAAATACCCCAGCAGGCTGTCAGTTTAGCAAGTTTTTAAATCCTCCAAACTTTAGCTCACAATTTAGAACTAGAGCAGGGCAACACAAACATCAACCCTCTGTCATCTGGACTGTACACACGTGGGTACGTGGGTACTTTTTTTCTATACATAACGTACCTCTCCTAAACCGCAAAAGAAAAATGTGGGAGAGGGAAAAGATGACAACATAAAAAATCCCAACTCAAGAGAAAGAAAAGGAACACAGGCCTGCTGGGCAATTAGGAAGCAACGATGTTGCCTTAGCACCACAAAAGGAGAATTTGCAGTGAGACTGTTGTGTATCCGTGGAGGAAGGCAGAGACGTTTACCGTCTTCCTGGCGTCTCTTAATGCCCTAAGGGCAAATCAATGGTGTATAAATGACACTCACTCGTGTGAAGTGCCTGACCCTACGCTACCTCTAATTGGCCAGACGGGAGAGGGCGGGCACAGCAGGCGTGCTTAAAAGGCCATGATGAAGCCACAAATCAGATTCGCCACAGAGAAACCTATCTGGGAAGCTGTGTGTACTAGGGAGCTGTTTGTTGAAGACAAACTTCTTGATGGTGTCTGTCATTCAATTTTCGTCTTCGTCTTCCTTACCCCACAGGAGTAAAGAAAAAGAAAGAGATTTAGTTTTGGTTGTTTGTATCTGTTCTGTCTCTTGGTAAATGTTTTCGTCGAGTCTCTCTCTCTCTCTCTCTCTCTCTCTCTCTCTCTCTTCTCTCTCTCTCTCTCTCTCTCTCTCTCTCTCTCTCTCACACACACACACACACACACACACACACACACACCATATTGTGTGTGTGTGTGTGTGTGTGTCCGTGCGTGCGTGCGTGCAAGTGTGTGTGTGTGTGTGTGTGTGTGTGTGTGTGTGTGTCATGTGTGTGCGCATGCTTATATATGTATTTGTCTGATGAAATGCATTAAGAGATACCGTATACAACTAAGAGATAAGACGAAAATGTATGCAAAAGCATATCAGTTTAATTGGTACTATGCACTACATATTGAGTAGTTTCCTTAATTTTTTTAAGTGTTCTTCAAATAATGATTGCTTGATGTTTGTTAATTGCTTGTCATGGGCACTTTCGACCTTCATCGCTTAACATAGATACAACTGACGGTTAAAGAAAGTATGGTTGTATGTAATTTGTACAGTATCTTGCGTTTTTGATTTTCAAAACCTCAAGTAAAACATTTACTGCAATGTAGTGTTGAACAGAATGATTGTTCAGGCATATACAACCAAATACCCCTCAAGAAAGCAATCCTCTTCTGGTATGGAAAACTTTGGTTTCAAGGAATCTGGCGTAAGGAATGTATCAATATCATTTTTTAATTTTCTTTTTTATCTTTATATCATTATCATATCATTATTATCATCATTAGCAATAGTAGTAGTTGTAGTGGTGGCGGTGGTAGTAGTGGTGGTGGTGGTGGTGGTGTTGTTAATATTATTATTATTATTATTATCATTATCATCATCATTATTATGATTATTATTATTTTCATAGTAGTAGTGGTGGTGGAGCCTACTGGTGTCACAGTCAGTTGTTGCCCATGTCATTCAGTCAATGGGTCACATTCAGTTGTTGCCCATGTCATTCAGTCAATGGGTCACATTCAGTTGTTGCCCATGT
>CM031611.1:3361667-3371667 GCA_018398815.1 Conus ventricosus
GCACGTTAAATTGGCTAAACGAAATTCTCAAATCCTTTGCCACTGGAGATTTGGAACTCGATATAAGCTCCTAGTACTTTAGACTTCAGGGCTGTTGTCATTGTATTCGAGCGATGTACCTGAGATACAAACGAACAAAACAAAGAAGATGGAGAAAGAGAGAGGTTGGAAGGAGATGGGACAAAGTAGTGAAGAGGGGGAGGTGGGTGGTTCTAAAACAGTACGCTTTAGAGAAATCCTAGGAGACCTCTGGAGTGATGACTTCTTTCTTACAAGGTAAGCATCGCACTGGATATGCATTTACAGTATAACCAGTATGCTAACGGTACATAGGTGTTTTAACTTCTATCCTAACAGTAAATAGGTGTTTTAACTTCTATGCTAACAGTACATGGTGTTTTACCTTCTATGCTAACAGTACATAGGTTGTTTTACCTTCTATGCTAACAGTACATAGGTGTTTTACTTCTATGTGAAGTACATAGGTGTATTACCTTCTAAGCTAACAGTACATAGGTGTTTTAACTTCTTTGTGGGTGTACAATGGCAGGTCGTCAGCTACCAACATATTGGTCCAATGCGAGGGAGCGGAGAGGTCGGAGTACAGATACTTGATCAGATCCAGCAGTTCATTTGCTTCAGCATACTTTGCTCATGAAAAGGTTTGGGCTGGGAGATATTTATGGAAACAAATGACCTGATGTTGCGGCTTGGTTGACTCCCTTCTATCCCGTCTTCACTAGATCATGGAAGGAAGCGACAACGAGCGGGAGATAGAAAGAATGCAATGAAACAACTGAAGATGTGTTGTTGTTGTTGTTGTGTTGTTGTGTGTTGTTGTTGTTTTTGTTTGTTGAGGGGGGGCGAGACGGGGGTGGGGGGGCAATTAGGTTGTGAGAATCCAGAGACTGATGAAAGAGATGTTGTATGCTTCCAATAATCTCATGTTTTCCTCTGTGTCCATTTTTTTCGTTTGAAAATGCGAACTGACGCTGGGGGGGGTGGAGAAGGGAAGGGAAAGGATGGAGACGGTGAGAAGGAAGGGAAAGGAGGGGAGGTGAGAAGGGAAGGGAAAAAGGAGGAGACGGTGAGAAGGGAAGGGAAAGGAGGAGACGGTGAGAAGGGAAGGGAAAGGAGGAGACGGTGAGAAGGGAAGGGAAAGGAGGAGACGGTGAGAAGGGAAGGGAAAGGAGGAGACGGTGAGAAGGGAAGGGAAAGGAGGAGACGGTGAGAACGGAAGGGAAAGGAGGAGACGGTGAGAAGGGAAGGGAAAGGAGGAGACGGTGAGAAGGGAAGGGAAAGGAGGAGACGGTGAGAAGGGAAGGGAAAGGAGGAGACGGTGAGAAGGGAAGGGTAGGTTTCTCCTTCAAACAAACACTGTTTCAAAATGCTTTATACTGTTGATCATCATCACATCTCCTTGAGACATATACCCTTCTGTCTTTTCTTCACCCGTACCCTTTTCATATCTTTGTAGTACTCGATTCTGCATTTTTACCTTTTAATGTTAACGCTCGAAACGTCTAACTGGAAGTGGTACCTCTACTATTTCTGTGTTCCTACTGTGTACCATGAAATAAAGAGGAGAGTGAACTACTATTTCTGTGTTCCTACTGTGTACCATGAAATAAAGAGGAGAGTGAACTACTATTTCTGTGTTCCTACTGTGTACCATGAAATAAAGAGGGGAGTGAACTACTATTTCTGTGTTCCTACTGTGTACATGAAATAAAGAGGAGAGTGAACTACTATTTCTGTGTTCCTACTGTGTACCATGAAATAAAGAAGAGAGTGAACTACTATTTCTGTGTTCCTACTGTGTACCATGATTTAAAGAGGAGAGTGAACTACTATTTCTGTGTTCCTACTGTGTACCATGAAATAAAGAGGAGAGTGAACTACTATTTCTGTGTTCCTACTGTGTACCATGAAATAAGAGGAGAGTGAACTACTGTTTCTGTGTTCCTACTGTGTACATGAAATAAAGAGGAGAGTGAACTACTATTTCTGTGTTCCTACTGTGTACCATGAAATAAAGGGAGAGTGAACTACTATTTCTGTGTTCCTACTGTGTACCATGAAATAAAGAGGAGAGTGAAAAGAGGGGAAAGTGAGAAAATAAAAAGTAAGGAAGATAAGGGGGAAAAGTGATCCTGTAAAGTTGTCTCACTCATGGAGTCATTTGCTGCTGTTCTTTGTTTCTTTTTCTACCACAAACTGCGATTTTCAACATCAATATTTTAACTGGACTGCAATTGTGTATGTCAGATAAATAAATTAACAGCGACAATGATTGAATGAGTGAACGATCAAATGGATAAATATATATATGAAAAAAAAATGACATTTTATATCGCCACCTTTCAGCCATCTCCCTCCATGCACACAAATGCGCACCACAACCACTTGTTGTTTTTCTCTTCCTTCATTCCTGTGTTCCATCAGTGCCTTTTTCCCGTCTCTCTTTCGTCATTCCTTTGTTCCATCAGTGCCTTTTTTCCCGTCTCTCTTTCGTCATTCCTTTGTTCCATCAGTGCCTTTTTTCCGTCTCTCTTTCGTCATTCCTTTGTTCCATCAGTGCATTTTTTCCCGTCTCTCTTTCGTCATTCCTTTGTTCCATCAGTGCCTTTTTTCCCGTCTCTCTTTCGTCATTCCTTTGTTCCATCAGTGCCTTTTTCCGTCTTCTTTCGTCATTCCTTCTGCTATTCATCTGGAGAAAAACAGGGTAGGAGACAATCAACTAAACTACGCTATTAGGCCATTTGTTTCCAGCAAACAACCCCCAGTCCAGACCTCTTCCATGGTGAGGTTAGCTGTAGCCAATCTGATTGTGGGCTTCATCAGCAGCCTTTGAAACGCTCCACCCTCTTCACTCTATTCCATCGGACCAATGATTGACGGCAGCGGTCGGCCCTACTTCATGCGATAGGGGCGACGGGTCGGGACAACTGGTACATGTCGTTCTGATACTGGAACACCTGCGCAATTAAGCCCATTACCATGTTTGCCTTTTGAATAGGATGCCACTGAAACGGACATTCTTCTGAAGGTTTCTCTTTGGCATAATACTGTTATTGTTTCAATACCTCTACCACCACCGTCCTCTTCCTTTCTCATGGCTGTACACCCCCACCTCTTGTCCACGCCTACTCTCTTGTCAGTTTCGTTTTTAAGTAACATATTCAGAATATTTAAAACAAACAAACAAAAGAAAAGACAAATGGTGACAGCCCCAGTGCTCCGAAAAGTGCATAGTCTAGATCTGGCTCCAAATCTCTGGTGGTCAATGTTTTGCAGACGCTTTTTAGCCAATTCAAGGTGCTTAGTGAGTTGAGGCACAGGATGTTTCTGTTCTGCTACCACCTTCCCTACCCTATCACTATTACCCATTCAGCTATATACACATCTCTACCAATCTAAGATCCCCCCCCTCTCTCTCTCTCTCTCTCTCTCTCTCTCTCTCTCTCTCTCTCTCTCTCTCTCTCTCTCTCTCTGTCGTTCTGTTTCTGTCACAGTCACATGGAGCAGTCAATGTCCAATCGATATGTGCAACCCACCATGGAAACACTACTCTACGTGGTGGTGTTCAGTGGTTCTGGTTATGATCCAATGTATGCAAGACACAACTTACTAAGTCCCCTGCTAACGAGAACAATTGCTTAGCTATGGAGCCAATATGAGTGAACCCCCCACCCCCAACCCCAACCCCTCTGGAGAGCGCCACCGTGTGTGCCCAATTCACAGTAAATGTAGCAGCGATCTCAACATGAACTCACCAACAGCAATGACGTGATGATAAACATCGAAACTTTTGCCACCAGGAACTCAGGATATAAAAGGTTAAAGGAATTAAGACTTTTTAATTCTGATCAACCAGGATGAGAATGATAGAGATGATGTCACAAGTGTTCCATTCGTGACTGAGACTGCATGAAAGGGCTGTGCGCAATGCTTACCTTCATGAAATATCCCGGCGTCAACCACGTCCATGAGATACAGACACCTCCAGCGTTCGTCAATTGAGCAACATTTTCAGAGACGCGTCTATTGGGTGGATGAAGCCCCAGTGTGTGATTCCAGTCGTCTCTGCTGAGTCCATAGCAAACTCAGCTCTGGTTATGATTCGGTCGCAATGAAAAATCCTAGAAATAGAAGGATCTGACTGGAACTGAACCAACGACCTTCCAGGCCGGAATTTGCAGAGCGAATCAGTGCACCTCGGTGGCTGTTGATTTCAGCTTACAGAGAAAACAGGAGAGCGACGTCCCGCATTCGAGCCATCAGCAATGCTCACTTGGGATGTTGAGAGTGGGAGAAACAGTTACAGAGAACTGGTAGTGGGTAGGCAAAAAAAACGAAAAAGAAGAAAAGTTAGACAAACTGGATACAACAATTAAGAGGAAATGATGTTGTTGAACTGCCACAAAAGCAGCGTCATGGTGCGAATGAGTTCAAACCAACCAATTCATGGAAGGGAGAAGTTGTTTTGCCTACAAACTGTCCCTCGCCTCCTGGAATGCTAGAAAACGTTGTTTGAGGTGTGTGTGTGTGGAGGGGTGCATTCTGTAAAATGGCTGCTTCTTTTTGACTAAATAATGTAGAGAAACAAATGGTGGGAGCCGTTACAAAGACTGTGAGGAAACTGGAAATCGAATTTCCTGCAGAGAAACGCGTCTGCGAAGGTATATGGATTGACAATTGTTTGCTGAAAACAAACTGTTTCATGGTGCCACTAATACAGTCAAATTGCATGTGACCTCTGAAGAGAACAGAATGAGACGACAGAAAGTATGGACACCGACGTTTGACTCGGGCAATGACACACAGGACGTAAGGAGAAAGAGTTGTTGAAAGACTGAGTAGGGCTAGGACAGAAGGTATTTACCTGGTATGGATGAATGGGCAAGTTTCTTTCTACCTTCTTCTTAAAATATGTCTGTCAGTTCAAAACTATTTCAACCTGTCTGAATGCATATGAGATTCGGGCAATACCTGACACGAGTTACAGACTACCACGAAGACAGTGAATGGCACACCAGCCTGCAGTAAGAAATAATTAGTAGATGTTGTTGCTTTCCTTTGTACCACGAAGACAGTGAATGGCACACCAGCCTGTAGTAAGAAATAATAGTAGATGTTGTTGCTTTCCTTTGTACCACGAAGACAGTGAATGGCACACCAGCCTGTAGTAAGAAATAATTAGTAGATGTTGTTGCTTTCCTTTGTACCACGAAGACAGTGAATGGCACACCAGCCTGTAGTAAGAAATAATTAGTAGATGTTGTTGCTTTCCTTTGTACCACGAAGACAGTGAATGGCACACCAGCCTGTAGTAAGAAATAATTAGTAGATGTTGTTGCTTTCCTTTGTACCACGAAGACAGTGAATGGCACACCAGCCTGTAGTAAGAAATAATTAGTAGATGTTGTTGCTTTCCTTTGTACCACGAAGACAGTGAATGGCACACCAGCCTGTAGTAAGAAATAATTAGTAGATGTTGTTGCTTTCCTTTGTACCACGAAGACAGTGAATGGCACACCAGCCTGTAGTAAGAAATAATTAGTAGATGTTGTTGCTTTCCTTTGTACCACGAAGACAGTGAATGGCACACCAGCCTGTAGTAAGAAATAATTAGTAGATGTTGTTGCTTTCCTTTGTATAAAAACATGTACTCGCTAATGTTCCTTACTTTCTGAGACTGGTGAAAGGCATGCATGTGGAGATGTGTGCGTCTGTGTGCATGTGTGTGTGTGTGTGTGTGTGTGTGTGTGTGGTGTGTGTGTGTGTGTGTGTGTGTGTGTGTGTTGTGTGTGCTTCAATTTAACATATATTCACATAATTGTATTTAGACACACAAAAAACGTGTTGTAAGTCGTAAGAACTGGAAAATTAATGCAGAGCAAGCAGAACTACAAACACCAACAGCCACAATTAATAACTACCATCCTAACATATCTTCATCCACACACTTTCAAACACACATCGAACATGGTTTCAGACTTTCTCTTTTCTCTTTCCTTCTTTTCCCTGTGGGAGAAGCAAGACGTAATCAAGTGACAGACATTATCAAGCAGTGTGTCTTCAACAAACAGCTCCCCAGTACACAGAGCTTCCCAGGCAGGTTTTCTGTGGCGAATCTGATCTGGGCTTCATCGTGGCCTTTTAAGCACGCCTGCTGTGCCCGCCCTCTCCCGTCTGGCCAATTAGAGGTAGCGTGGGGTCAGCCATTTCACACAAGAGGGAGCCATTCACACACCATTCCTTTGAATTAGTGCAAAGGGGAATGCCAGGAGGAAAGTACACTCTTTTTCACACCATCTGTGGAGGATGCACAGCCAAATTGAGAATTCCCTTTCTGTGAGGCTCAAGCGACGTCAGTGCTTCCAGATTGTCCTAAGGCTAATACGTCTCCCATTACTTTCTCTTACACACTTTTTTCCAGGTCAAAAGAGTAGGTTCTGGATAGAAAAAAAGTAATTATGGACCTACGTGTACAGAGTCCATGACAAATGTCAATGTTGTTGGCCAGTCTAGTTCTAAATCTTCAGAAGGAAGAGATTTTGAACAAAAGTTCGGATGACTTAAAAACCCAGTGAACTGAAAAATTGGAAAAAAAATAACGTGGGGAAAATGGTGGTTGGGGGCTCCTTTTTTAGAGAGATGTTGATATTGGTAAGTATTAGCCTAGAGGATTTCAAAGTGGCTGCCCATGCTAAGCTGAAGTTATACTGGATTGGTTTATGCTTTATCAAAGACTATTAGTAAATGATGCACATTTTCAACTTTCCATTTTTTTTTAGATTTCATTCTACAACCACTATTTCTATTTTCAACAGGAACATGCACTGGTGCTGCTGAAACATTGTTTTACATGTTACTTTCAGAAGTGATGTTGGGATGCAATATCTACTCGTTTCCAAACCAGGAATTACATGCACGAAAGATGACACCAGTCATCCCAGTGCCAATCATATATCAATAATTCTATGCGCATGGCAGTTTAAATCCTAATCAACTTTACTGACATATGATTTTCAAGCAATCATAATATCTTTGAAATTGATATACTAAGTTATGTAACAGCGTATAAATAACTGATGGACAGGCAAAAATGAAACGAACGAGCAACACACTGAAGGACTATGGAAAGGCAGACAGAACTAGGTGCAGACACGTGGAGAAGTTCAGAGAGAGAGAGAGAGAGAGAGAGAGAAGAGAGAGAGAGGAGGAGATCCCCAAATAGGCAATAGGAAAGGAACAACAAAGGACAGATGAACGGAATACGTACATCACTGAACAATTCACAGACTTCTCTAAGCCAGCCAAACTTCAGCACAAATACTCGTCCACAGAAGATTGAGGATCAGACACGTGCAGAACAAAGTTCGAAGACACTATAACCTGGTCCACACGTGGGACCATCACCAACTTGAGGCGAAAGAGAAGACATTTAACCTGGTCCACACGTGGGGACCATCACCAACTTGAGGCGAAAGAGAGACACTATAACCTGGTCCACACGTGGGACCATCACCAACTTGAGGCGAAAGAAAAGACACTAAACCTAGTCCACACGTGGGACCATCACCAACTTGAGGCGAAAGAGAAGACACTATAACCTGGTCCACACGTGGGACCATCACCAACTTGAGGCGAAAGAGAAGACACTATGACTTGGTCCACACGTGGGACCATCACTAACTTGAGGCGAAAGAGAAGACACTATGGTCTGGTCCACACGTGGGGACCATCACCAACTTGAGGCGAAAGAGAAGACACTATAACCTGGTCCACACGTGGGACCATCACAACTTGAGGCGAAAGAGAAGACACTATAAACCAGGTTCACACGTGGGACCATCACTAACTTGAGGCGAAAGAGAAGACACTATGGTCTGGTCCACACGTGGGACCATCACCAACTTGAGGCGAAAGAGAAGACACTATGACTTCGTCCACACGTGGGACCATCACCAACTTGAGGCGAAAGAAAAGACACTATGACTTGGTCACACGTGGGACCATCACCAACTTGAGGCGAAAGAGAAGACACTATGACTTGGTCCACACGTGGGACCATCACCAACTTGAGGCGAAAGAGAAGACACTATGACTTGGTGCACACGTGGGACCATCACCAACTTGAGGCGAAAGAGAAGACACTATCACCTGGTCCACACGTGGGACCATCACTAACTTGAGGCGAAAGAGAAGACACTATGGTCTGGTCCACACGTGGGACCATCACCAACTTGAGGCGAAAGAGAAGACACTATAACTGGTCCACACGTGGGACCATCACCAACTTGAGGCGAAAGAGAAGAAACTATAACCTGGTTCACACGTGGGACCATCACGAACTTGAGGCGAAAGAGAAGACACTATGGTCTGGTCCACACGTGGGACTATCACCAACTTGAGGCGAAAGAGAAGACACTATGACTTGGTCCACACGTGGGACCATCACCAACTTGAGGCGAAAGAGAAGACACTATGACTTGGTCCACACGTGGGATCATCACCAACTTGAGGCGAAAGAGAAGACACTATGACTTGGTCCACACGTGGGACATCACCAACTTGAGGCGAAAGAGAAGACACTATAACCTGGTCCACACGTGGGACCATCACTAACTTGAGGCGAAAGAGAAGACACTATGGTCTGGTCCACACGTGGGACCATCACCAACTTGAGGCAAAAGAGAAGACACTATAACTGGTCCACACGTGGGACCATCACCAACTTGAGGCGAAAGAGAAGACACTATAACCTGGTCCACACGTGGGACCATCACTAACTTGAGGCGAAAGAGAAGACACTATGGTCTGGTCCACACGTGGGACCATCACCAACTTGAGGCGAAAGAGAAGACATTTAACCTGGTCCACACGTGGGACCATCACCAACTTGAGGCGAAAGAGAAGACACTATAACCTGGTCCACACGTGGGACCATCACTAACTTGAGGCGAAAGAGAAGACATATGGTCTGGTCCACACGTGGGACCATCACCAACTTGAGGCGAAAGAGAAGACACTATCACCTGGTCCACACGTGGGACCATCACTAACTTGAGGCGAAAGAGAAGACACTATGGTCTGGTCCACACGTGGGACCATCACCAACTTGAGGCGAAAGAGAAGACACTATAACCTGGTCCACACGTGGGACCATCACCAACTTGAGGCGAAAGAGAAGAAACTATAACCTGGTTCACACGTGGGACCATCACGAACTTGAGGCGAAAGAGAAGACACTTGGTCTGGTCCACACGTGGGACTATCACCAACTTGAGGCGAAAGAGAAGACACTATGACTTGGTCCACACGTGGGACCATCACCAACTTGAGGCGAAAGAGAAGACACTATGACTTGGTCCACACGTGGGATCATCACCAACTTGAGGCGAAAGAGAAGACACTGACTTGGTCCACACGTGGGACCATCACCAACTTGAGGCGAAAGGAAGACACTATAACCTGGTCCACACGTGGGACCATCACTAACTTGAGGCGAAAGAGAAGACACTATGGTCTGGTCCACACGTGGGACCATCACCAACTTGAGGCAAAGAGAAGACACTATAACCTGGTCCACACGTGGGACCATCACCAACTTGAGGCGAAAGAGAAGACACTATAACCTGGTCCACACGTGGGACCATCACTAACTTGAGGCGAAAGAGAAGACACTATGGTCTGGTCCACACGTGGGACCATCACCAACTTGAGGCGAAAGAGAAGACATTTAACCTGGTCCACACGTGGGACCATCACCAACTTGAGGCGAAAGAGAAGACACTATAACCTGGTCCACACGTGGGACCATCACTAACTTGAGGCGAAAGAGAAGACACTATGGTCTGGTCCACACGTGGGACCATCACCAACTTGAGGCGAAAGAGCAGACACTATAACCTGGTCCACACGTGGGACCATCACTAACTTGAGGCGAAAGAGAAGACACTATGGTCTGGTCCACACGTGGGACCATCACCAA
>CM031611.1:3376667-3384167 GCA_018398815.1 Conus ventricosus
TTTCTATTCCGTCATTCCTCTGTTCCGTCCTTGCTTTCTTTTATCTCTTTTCATCCTTCTCTTGCCCTTCCTTCCTTCCTTCCATTCATATGGAGAAGATGGGGTAAGAGACAATCAAATAAACACCAAACAACCCCCAGTCCAGACCTCTTCCATGGTGAGGTTAGCTGTAGCCAATCTGATTGTGGGCTTCATCAGCAGCCTTTGAAACGCTCCACCCTCTTCACTCTATTCCATCGGACCAATGATTGACGGCAGGCGGTCGGCCCTACTTCATGCGATAGGGGCGACGGGTCGGGACAACTGGTACATGTCGTTCTGATACTGGAACACCTAGGGTTTAGGCCCATTGCCATCTTTGCCTTTTGAATAGGATGCCACTGAAATGGACATTCTTCTAAAGGTTTCTTTAATGGCATAATACTCTTATTGCTTCAGCAACTCTACCACCCCCATCCTCTTCCCTTTTTCTCGCTGTTGTACGCCCCTCCCCATCTCCCCCACACTCTTATCCACCGCTTTCATTCTTTTCTATGTTGTTTTTGTTTTTCTGTAACATATTCAGAATATTGAACACAAACTATCAACACAAACGGCGATAGTCCCAGTGCAAAAAAAAACCTGCGTAATTTAAGTTTGGATCCACGTCTCTGGTGATCAAGGTTTTGCAGATGTTTTTTGGCCAATACAACGAGCTTAGAGTGTTGAGGCACGGGTATTCTGTGATCCTCCTGCCACCTTCCACACCCCAATCACCTCTACCCATCCAGTTGCATACACACCCTATCATTCTCTCTCTCTCTCTCTCTCTCTCTCTCTCTCTCTCTCTCTCTCTCTCTCTCTCTCTCTCTCATTTACACACACACACTCATGCGCGCGCGCACGCACGCACACACACACACACACACACACACACACGCACACACACACACACTGAACTGCCACAAAAGCAGCATCCTGGTGCGAATGTGTACACACCAACCAATGCAGAGAACAGAGTTGTTTTGCTTTTCCGATGACCCCCACCACCAGAATGCTACTCAATCTTGCTTGAGTGGTACCCCCGTCTGAAAAAACATGGCAAGTCTCTAACTCAGTAAGTACGAGAGTGGCAGGGAGGTCGGTTACCTTTAGAAACACTATAATGAAACTGGAAATCGAAATTTCTACAGATAAACGCAGCTGCGAAGGTATACGGATTAAAGGTTGTTTGTTGAAGACAGACTACTTCAAGGTGCCACTAATGAGATTGGAATGCATTTGACCTCTGAAAGAAAGAGACAAATGAGAAAAGAAAATGTGAGGACCGAGATTTGATACAGGCAGTAATTCAGAGGGCATAAGCAGACTGGGAGTATTTGAAAGTAATTCAGAGGGCATAAGCAGACTGGGAGTATTTGAAAGTAATTCAGAGGGCATAAGCAGACTGGGAGTATTTGAAAGTAATTCAGAGGGCATAAGCAGACTGGGAGTATTTGAAAGAATGGGCACGGGTGGGACAGAAAATGTTTACCTGACGCATATGAATTGCAAATTTCTTCTCTTTTTTTTTCTTCACCTAAAAAAATATGTCTGTCATTTCATACACTTTTCCATCTGCCTGAGTATATGGTGGGTTTTGGCCATGCAAAACAAGAAGCACAGATTATCGTGAAGAAGTGAACTACAATAGTCTGCATTGAAATACAGTTAGATGTTGTTGCTTCTCTTTGTATGAATACTCACTATCCGTTACTTTCTGGGACATGATGAAAGATGATGTGTGTGTGTGTGTGTGTGTGTGTGGGTGTGTGTGTATGTGTGTGTCTGTCTGTGTGTGTATGTGGTGTGAGTGTGTGTGTGTGTGTGTGTGTGTGTGTGTGTGTGTGTGTGTGTGTATGTGTGTGTGTGTGTGTGTGTGTGTGTGTGTGTGTGTGTGTGAGTGTGTAAGTGTGTGTGTTTGTGTCTGTGTCTGTGTCTGTGTCTGTATGTGTTGTACAGAGAGAGAGAGAGAGAGAGAGAGAGAGAGAGAAGAGAAGGAGAGAGGAAGGAGAGAGGAGAGAGAGAGAGAAGAGAGAGAGAGAGGAGAGAGAGAAGGGAGAGATGGAGACAGACAGACAGACAGACAGAGACAGACTGCGAAAGTGACAGAGACCGACTAGACGAGAAGCAAGCAGAGACACAGAAACAAACAATCATCAAAGTCAATGATTTCCAGCCCTAAAACTGCCCAAATCCACACATCTTCAAACACACATTACACATCAATGCAGTGTCTCAGATTTTCTTCTTTTTTTTTTCTTCTCTTTTATTTCCTTTGTGGAAAGAGAAGATGCAGTGAGAAGTTGAAGTGCGAGACACCATCAGCTAGTTGTCTTCAACAGAGAGCTTTTTGTACGAGTATCTGTCCACGCAGGTTTCTCTGTGGCAAATTGTGATTTGGGCTTCATTAAGGCCCCTTTTACACACGCCTGCTGTGCCCGCCCTCACCCCTCCGGCCAATTAGAGGTAGCGTAGGGTCAGCCATTCACACAAGAGGGCGCCACTCACCCACCATTGATTGCCATCAGGGCATGAGGAGACGCCAGATGGAAAGTACACTCTGCTTTTCACACCCTCATTGAGGATGCGCAGTCACATTGAGAATTCTCTTTCTGTGATTCGCAGATGACTCAATGTCACCTAATGGTCCAACAAGCCAAAATTCTTCTTTTTTCTGTTCTTCTCAGGGCGATGTCGGTTTTGATTATCTCTTTTAATGCTTTTCCCAGTTCGAAAGAGATAGATTCTAGACAGAAAAAGTAACCATGGACCCATGTGTGTGGAGTCCAGATGACAAATGTTGATGTTTTTGTGGCTCAGGTTAGTTCTAAACTTCAAGCAGAAGAGATTTTGTGAAGAAGTTTGTGACTTAAGAACTTGACCAATTGACCGCCAATGACATTTTCTGAGGAAACTTCTTCACCTCTCTCTCTCTTCTCTCTTCTCTCTCTCTCTCTCTCTCTCTCTCTCTCTCTCTCTCTCTCTCTCTCTCTCTCTCTACTTTTGCATGATAGAAATACACATAAGAGCTGTTAGTCTGTATTGTCTTCTCATACCAATATAAATCATGGATGAAACATGGTTTTGATTGCATTGCACGTCTGCTTGGTGTTCCTGCTGCCCCTTTGTCAATGGATAATGATACAGGTAAGTTGTTAGCCTACAGGATTATAATGCCACTGTTCATGCAACTATTACTTCAAAGTAAATTGTTCAGTTTGCGCCTGATCAAAGATGACAGTGAAAAAGTGTGTTTCAATTTTGACATCTGAAAATTCATTTTACAATTACCCTTTGTTTACAGTGCTACGCCGGAAACTTCTTTCAACAGAGACCGCACTGATGATGCTCAAAAACAGATCGCGTTCTTTCTAAAATAGTGTTGGAGAGAATATCCACTTGTTTACTAGCCAAACAATGTATGCTCCAAGCATGACACCCGTTATGTTCAGGACTAATGGCATGCAGAACATTCTAAGCGCGGGGTAGTTTAAAACCTAGTCCACTTTATTGCCATACGATTTCAGAGGACGAAAATAATAAGTTCTTTGAAAGTTAAAAACTGTTGATATAGCAGCATATGAATACGTTATGGACAGACAATAATGCAAATATGGAAATGTAGACAGAACTAGGTGCAGACAAGTGGAGAAAAATTGAAAGTGAGAGACACAGAGAGAGAAAAAGAGAGACACACAGAGAGACAGAGACAGACAGACAGACAGGCACGGAGAGAGATAGTTGCCCAGTTAGATGATAAGTTAGTGAGCAACAAAGAACAGGTGAGTGGAATGCTAGTGCACCGAAGAAACCTACAACATGGATCACTTCACAAAGGTCTCCCATCACTTCAGCACAAAAACTCGCCCACAGAAGGTAGACAGTCCGAATTGAGCAACAAAATCTGCAAGATGATATCGCCCGCATGGTACTCACGTAAAACAATCGCCAATGCGAGGTGGAAAAAAGTTATCAAAAAAAAAAAGAACGAACCAACCAAAAAAACAAAAACACGTAGAAGGAAAAAGACTGCTGACACCACCACACCTCCCCTCATCCCCTCCCCCAAAACCAACCGTCCATGTCCCCAGTCACCAGACAAAGAGAGGAAAACATGCTGGTTTGGACCAATGCTTAGGGAGCAATGATGACTGTGGAGCGGTAGAGAAGGATTCCCATTGTGACTCCCACAGACGGCAGAGGAAGCAGAGTCTACTTTCTTTGACAAAGAGAGGAAAACATGCTGGTTTTGGACCATGACAAGAGAGAGGAAAACATGCTGGTTTGGACCATGACAAAGAGAGGAAAACATGCTGGTTTGGACCAATGCTTAGGAGCAATGATGACTGGAGCGGTAGAAGATTCCCATTGTGACTCCCACAGACGGCAGAGGAAGCAGAGTCTACTTTCTTTGACAAAGAGAGGAAAACATGCTGGTTTGGACCATGACAAAGAGAGGAAAACATGCTGGTTTGGACCATGACAAAGAGAGGAAAACATGCTGGTTTGGACCAATGCTTAGGGAGCAATGATGACTGGAGCGGTAGAGAAGGATTCCCATTGTGACTCCACAGACGGCAGAGGAAGCAGAGTCTACTTTCTTCCTGCTTCCCTTCACACTTCAAGATAAATCAGGGGTGTCATGCCCGTGTGTGTGTGTGTGTGTTGTGGTGTGTGTGTGTGTGTGTGTGGTGTGTGGCGTGTGTGTGTGTGGTGTGTGTGTGTGCGTGCGTGCGTGCGTGCGTGCGTGCTTGCGTGCGTGCGTGCGTGCGTGCGTGGTGTGTGTGTGTGTGTGTGTGTGTGTGTGTGTGTGTGTGTGGTGTTGCGTGCGTGCGTGCGTGTATGTGTGTGTGTGCGTGCGTGCGGTGTGTGTGAGTGTGTGCGTGTGTGCGGTGTTGCGTGTGTGTGTGTGTTGTGTGTGTGTGTGTGTATGATTGTGTGGTGTGTGTGTGTGTGTGTGTGTGTGTGTGTGTGTGTGTGTGTGTGTGTGTTGTGTGTGTGTGATTTGATGTGTGTGTGTGTGTGTGTGTGTGTGTGTGTGTGGTGTGTGTGTGTGAACATGGCTGATCCCCTTCTGCATGTTACTGGTCAGATAGGAAGGACAGTGATAGGAAGAGGGCTTACAAAGCCACGATGAACCCACAATCAGATTTGCTGTGACAAACCGATCTAGAAAGATGTTTGAGCCAAGAGCACGTTCTTTCGGACAAACTGCTTGATGTTCTCCGTTACTGAAGTACGTGATCCTGACTACCAGTAAGAAAGTAGAATAAAGAGTAGAGAAAGATCGAATTTGATCGTCAATGTGTGCATGCGAGTGTGGGGGGTGTCAGTCTGTTTTGGCAGGCGCAGGTCGTCGATGAGGTTTCAGCATATTTCCGTAGGACAGATCCTTATTTTGGTATGTAATGTCAGCATCTTTCATCAGGAGAATTACTTCCATTTGTGACTCTCTCTCTCTCTCTCTCTCTCTCTCTCTCTCTCTCTCTCTCTCTCTCTCTCTCTGTGAAAGGAGACACGTCGCATACACGAAACTCTGCACAATGTTGGAGGTGTATAGCAAATAAACCCATGAGATTATAAGTACACATACACTTATACGGTTTGCCCGCTTCAAAATGTGTTGTGAAGAGGGAAAAGGAGAATTCATATACACGGAAAATAACTTGTTAGATTGTTTTTAGTTTTAGACGTAAACAGGAAGTGTGAAAGACTGTTACAAAACTGGCAATTGAATGGTTTCAGGAAGACAAAGGGAAAGCAATAGAAAGACAGAAGAAATTCAGATACCACATGGGTATGCATGTGAGAAACCTATTTCGGGGACGTTAGTACCCGGGATGGGTTTGTGGAAGACAAAAACTGCTGGATGAATAAATCTATAGACAGAAGCGCGAAAGAAACAGGAAGCTTGAGGACAATCCACAGTCCAAATCTGGCACAGAAAATAGCACATTACCACGGGATTCTCACAGGAGGGATACTAGTGAAAATCGTAACTATCCCAACCGGAGAATTGTTCAAGTTATAGATTACCGATTGGAAAGAGAAAGGAAAACTTATGAATTGAAATTGAAGGAAGGAGTGAATGATTGACGTTTTCATGTATATACACTGTTTTCATCATGACTTTTAACGCAAAGATGGAAATGTCATGTAGGCCTATACACAGGATATGCGTGGGTTTGTCAGTTTCTTTCTCATCACAGCTCTGACATGGCTTCCAGTGGTTGGTTGTGTTACAAGCAGAATGAACTGATGTTTGTCATCATCATGATTCCAATGATACAATTCCACCCACATGACTCCTCGTAAGTCTCAGAATAATATCTTTTTTTTTTTAATCCTATTGTTTTGTCTTCATCATAAGGAGAAGACAGAGAAGGAAAGGAGGGTGGAGGGAATATCGGATCAGACAAGAACAGGCAGACTTTTTGCTTCATTTCACTAAGTTCATTACAATGGACGAAAGATTCCACTAAGCTCTTATCTCTTGAGGTTCGGACAACACAAAAACTATACAACAATGACAAAAACATGGATCACTGGCTTCCAGACTTTGAACCTTTAGGACGTTTTCTTAAATTCTGCGTTCAGCGTGTTTTGTGTACTTTTAACAAGGCAAACATGTGAAGGAGTGCGTGTGTGTGTGTGTGTGTGGTGTGTGTGTGTGTGTGTGTGTGTGTGTGTGTGTGTGTTGTGTGTGTGCCTATGTCTGTCTGTCTCTGTGTCTGTGTCTTTATCGTGTATGTATGTAAGTGGTCGCGCGTGTGTGTGTGTGTGTGTGTGTGTGGTGCGCGCGTGCGTGCGTGCGTGCGTGCGTGCGTGTGCGCGCACGCGCGTGCGCGCCCGCGCGCGCATGCGTGTGTGTGTGTGTGTGTGTGGTGTGTGTGTGTGTGTGTGTGTGTTGTGTGTGTGTGTGAATGGAAGGGAGTACGAGGGGGGTGGGGGGGGGAGACAAGATGAGATGTAAGGACAAACGTTTTGTCACAGGAACCTGAAAAGGACCACCGATTGTCATGGAGGCCTATATACAGGATCTGTACCACACACACCACCACCACCCACCACAATACGAACCCTTTTCTCCCACCTGTCTTTTCCCCTTTCCAACCAATCACCTTAAATCCCCACTCACATAACTCCTATCTTTCTGACCCACCCCCACATCGTCAGTGTGACTGCATCTCCAGAACGACCACTGCCAATGAACAATATATTACCCACGCTCTGGATGTAATGCTGTTTCACCCACGCCTACTGGTTTGTCTGTCTGTATGTCTATTAGCAAGACAACAAAAAGACTGCTGTTCCCGTCAAGCTTGGTGGAAAGATAAAGCTACCTATTGAATGTTTGTGCAGACCCATATTAAAGAGAAGAACCAGTAAGATGAAATAAAAACTACCACGCTGCCGATTGTAACGACTTCAGTCCATTTTGATGGAGACCTGTTCTGCAGCACCAAATCAGAGGGATGG
>CM031611.1:3389167-3394167 GCA_018398815.1 Conus ventricosus
TTAACATTTTTGACTTATAAATTGAGGGACTAAGCACGTTTTTAAAAACCTGATATGCGATCTTTTATTGGAAATTTTGACTTTGCTTTGCTGGTGAAAACTTTTTCTCAGACCTTTTCTTCACAGTGTTTTCCCCAACATAAAGCCTATTTTTAAAACCGGCTGTCAGACTGACTGACTCAGTCACTGCCCGCCTCTCGGGCGGCGTTGTGCTATTAGTCAAAAAGGGAACTAACGCTTATATTGAACTAATTGAAATGGAATATGATAAATGTATTATTTTGAAGTTATCTAAACGTTTATTTAATTCACACTCTATGGTTGTTTTATGGGGCAAAATCTCCCTCCGACTGACTGGGCATACAACAAAGAAAACGAATAACTAAGGTGGTGCACAAATTTTAAACAGTGTATTTTGGATGTTCTTAAAATGCTGGCGATGTTCAATTTTTTTGTTTTGGTGATTTTAATGCTAGGACTGGTACCGAATACCCTCATGATGACATTATCCCTGATGACTTCTTTGATAACTCTTCTGTGACCCATTTAATTCAACCCAAATCCTAGTCGACTTTCTATGGATCAGTCGTAAACAGTTTTGGAAGATACCTCAAAATGTCTGTGAACAGTTTAGTTTTTCAATATTAAATGGAACTGTAGTGGGTGATGCACATGGGAATTTTAACATATTGGCTTCAACTGTTGTAGTGTTATTGATTATTTCTTGATGTCAAGCAACCTTTTGTCCTTGTGTTCGTCGCTGAAAGTTCAGAGCAGAATTGAGACTAAACAATGCCAGTAGTTTTGGAGTGTTGACTACCGCTATTGCTGAAAATTCCAGAAAGATTTTCGGGCCTAAAGGTAATTCTTTTTCTAAGTATGTTGGAATGAAGATTTTAGTCAAGACTTTTGTTTGTGTTTGGATTCTGATGAGTTAAAAACCACATCAAGAAGCAATTGAACTCGTTGATTATGATATAACGCCGCTTTGACAAAGTTTAATGAGGGTTTATATATAAGCTGGACAGGTATGAAGAAGACTGTAACAACAGGTAGGGACAAAAAGCAGGTTTGGTAGGAATTTGGAAATGTAGAAAAAGTAAATTTATTTCTAAGGAGAAAGTTGAGATTTTTAATAGGACACACGATTGACACGGATAGACATGCATATTGTGAGAAAAGAAAACAATATAAGTACTTGTTAAGAGATAAAGCAGCTGGACACAGGGAAGGGTGCTGTTGACGCTACAAGAAAAAATGAATGATCCGAAAGTTTTCGGGCTACTGTGAAGTCTTATGTTTAAAATCTTTTTCTTCAATGAAATTACTAAAGAGGAGTGCATAATAAATTTCAACATGTAATTCAATTCACTGCCTGTTGATGGTAAACGATATTGATTCCTTTGACATTGATGGCTATGGTAGTAATGAGATGTTGGTTTCCATGGGGGGGAACAGGTTGATGACAATATTATTGAAGCTTAGAAGATGATAATATAATATTCTTGAGCGAGACATAAATAATGATGGAAGTTTTGGAAGCAAATAACAGCACTAAAAAAAGTAAGGCTTCGGGACCAGATGTAAAATTGGTGAATTTTTCAAAAACCCGTCAATACAGATAATACAATTTCTTGTTAAATACTTCAATTTCTTTTCACGTCTGGTTCATACCCTGAGCATGGATGGAGTCTTTAATCCAACCATTACATAAAAAAGGTGAAAACTGCTGTCCCAGAAAAATTATAGGGGTATATTTTGCTGAATATAATATAAAATTTATAGTTTTTTTAAATAAAAGGATTGTCAAACTGGATAGAACAAAAAGAATTAACCATGAAACCCAAGCTGGCTTTCGAAAACATTACAGTACTATTGATCAGATCTTTACTTTAACAGCGCTAGTTCAAAAGCAGTTAGTTAAACGCAAGAAAAAGAAACACCCAAGGTGCGGGGGAGGACCCAGAAAGCACTGTCTTCACCTGCCTTTAGAGCAGCCCTGTACCACCCTTGGAGGCCTGCGCTGTGTTGACGATGGGTACAGGCCTGAAACCCATCGCCCAACACAGCGCAGGCCTCCAAGGGGGGTACAGGGCTGCTCTAAAGGCAGGTGAAGACAGTGTTTTCTCGGGGTCCTCCCCAGCCCCTTTAGGGTGGTTTCTTTTTCCTCTTCAGTTAGTTAAACGCAAGAAATTGTATGGGGCTTTCATAGATTTTAAGAAGGCGTTCGATTCGGTGATACGAGAAAGGCTTTGGATTGTTTTGAAGAAAAACAAGATAAGGGGTAAAATGTTCAATGCAATAAAGAGCATGTATAATGTTGTAAAAGCTAGGTTAGAGTAGGAGGAGATGTTCAGAAAAAAAATTATGTGCCCTCGGGGCCTTAAACAAGGAGAAATATGTAGTCCTGTTTTATTTTCTCTTTTTATTAATCATTTAGCTGAAGAAATTACACGACAGGAAAGCATGGGGTTCAACTTAATCCCGATTTCATAGAAAAATTTTTAAACCCCTCTTTGCAGACGACGTTGTGCTAGTTTCAGATACCATAAACGGGTTACAAACTCAACTAAATATCTTTTGGAATGTTCCAAGCGATTAGGACTAACTGTGAACCTTGAAAAAATCTAATATTGTTATATTTAGAAATGGTGGTTATTTTCTATTCGTGAAATGGAAATATGGAAATGAAACGCTTTCGATAGTAAAATAGTATAAATATTAGGTATATTCCTTTCTACCCGTCTGTCAAAATACACATTCTCTTTTGGATTTGTCCAGTCGTGCAAAAAAGGGGGAATTGCAATATTTCGTTTTATGGTCAATTGGTAATTTTGTCTCCTGCAGTATTTTTCAAACTGTTTGATGGCCAAATACAGCCCATGCTGACGTATGGGGCTGAGATATGGGGTATAAGAACAAATCTTTAGCCAATTGGAATCGTTCATCTTTTTTCTTTAAAAAAGGTTTTTCAATATAAAAATACATTCCCCAAATATATTTGCAATGGGGAACTGGAAACGATATCCAAATTTTTGTAAATGTTTATGTTAAATGCCTGAAATATTGGTTACGTATTCTGAGAATGCCACTGAAAAGTTACCACTTAAAGCATATAACATGTTACTAACTCTGCAGAATCAAACAAAGAAACCTGGTTCCCCCCAAAGCGGAATCTTTTATATCGTTATGGTTTTGGACATGTGTGGGAAAGCCAAGGTGTCGGAAACTGTAATTTGTTCATAATCAACCTTTAAAAATAGATTAATAGAGTGTTATAAGCAGGAATGGCATTTTGACATAACAACAAGAGATAAAATTCTCTTTTTTTAGTTCATTCAATTCGGCGTTATCTATTAGTTTCATCTAACTACAGTAAAAACATGTTCCGTGCGAAATGCCTTTGACAAGAAACCCTTTGGGTCTCATCATTGAAACCTCATCGTTTATGACATTGTCAAAATGTTTCAGGAGAAAATTTGAACTGCCCATTTTGTTTTGTTAGAGAAAAAGGAAATACACTCATTTTAGTATGTCCGAAATATAAGGAACTAAGGGAACAGTATATTCCCCCCAAGTTCTATAAATACCCGTCATGTTTTAGATTATCAATGCTTTTGGCAAACCAGAATAGTATCGTAATAAATAATCTAGCAACATTTATATTTAGATCATTGCAATTGAGACGGCTTTTCCTGATTTAAAAGAAATTGCAAACCAGTTTCAAATCACTGTATTCCAGCATGTACTTTTGCTTTCCCATTGGTGAACATGTTCTTATAGTATACTAATGTTCGACATGTTACACTATAATTGTTGTCATATTGTACTTGAACTCAACTCCCATGATATGGGCTGTAGGGCCTAATCATTAAATTTCGTATTCGTTTTTTCCGAAATTTGTATTCTCTCTCCTCTCTCTCATCTCTCTCTCTCTCCTCTCTCTCTCTCCTTTTCTCCTTCAATTTCTCTCATCCTCTCTCTCTCCTCTCTCGCTCTCTCTCTCTCTCTCGCCTCTCATCGCTCTCTCCTCGCTCTCTCTGTCTCTCTCTCTCTCTCTCTCGCTCTCTCTCTCTCGCTCTTTCTCTCTCTTTATCCCGCTCTCTGGCTCTCTCTCTCTCTCTGGCCTCTCTCTCTCTCCTCTCTCTCTCTCTCTCTCTCTCTCTCTCTCGCTCCTCTCGCTCTCTCTGCTCTCTCGCTCTCTCTCTCTCTCTCTCTCGCTCTCTCTCTCTCTCTTTCTCTCCTCTCTCTCTCGCTCTCTCCTCTCTCCTCGCTCTCTCTCTCTACTCTCTCTTTCTCTCTCTCTTTTCTCTCGCTCTCTCTCTCTCGCCCCTCTCTCTCTCTCGCTCTCGCTCTCTCTCGATCTCTCTCTCTCCTCTCTTTTCTTCTCTCTCTCTCTCTCTCCCTCATCTCTCTCTCTCTCCTCCTCTCCCTCTCTCTCTCTCGCTCTCCTCTCTCTCCTCCCTCTCCACTCTCTCTCTTCTCTCCGCTCTCTCTCTCCTCGCTCTCTCTCACTCTCGCTCTCTCTCCCCTCTCTCTCTCTCTTCTCTCTCTCTCGCTCTCTCTCTCTCTCTCTCGCCTCTCTCCTCGCCTCTCTCTCTCTCTCTCTCTCTCGCCTCTCTCTCCCCTCACTCTCTCCTCCCCCTCTCTCTCCTCTCTCCTCTCGCCCCTCTCCTCTCGCTCGCTCCTCTCTCTCTGTCCCCTCTCTCTCGCTCTCTCTCTCCCTCGCTCTCTCTCTCTCTCTCCCCTCTCTCTCCTCTCTCCTCTCTCTCTCTCTCTCTCTCCCCCTCTCTCTCTCCTCTCTCTCGTTCGCTCTCTCTCGCTCTCTCTCTCTCTCTCTCCCTCTCTCTCTCTCTCTCCCCTCTCTTTTCTCTCTCTCTCTCTCCCCCTCTTTCCCCTTTTTATCTCTCTCCCTCGCCTCTCTCTCTCTCCTCATCCTCTCTCCTCTCTCGCTCTCTCTCTCTCTCTATCTCTCTCCCCCTCGCTCTCTCTCGCTCCGC
>CM031611.1:3399167-3426794 GCA_018398815.1 Conus ventricosus
GGGTGAGGGGGAAAACGGAAGTTCTCCGTGAAAAAAAAAAACATAAAACCCTAGTCAGACGCACTAGTCCCGGACATTAAGGGAATAGGGGGAAAAACTCAATGAGAAAAAAAAACTCAGAGAGAACCTCCCCCCCCCCCCCCCCCCCCACTTCCTAGAGAAATGTTGACGCAAAGTACAACAACCTGTACATTACACACAAACACAATTACACGCCAACCACACACACACACACACACACACACACACACACACACACACACACACACACACACACACATCCTTTGTATATTTATGCCTATGTACATGTCTGTTTATGCGTGTGTATGCTTCGTAGACAATGTATTGATATTGTGAATAACTCACTCTCTCTCTCCTCACTCTCCTCTCTCAGCTACTCCTCCTCTCTCTCTCCTCTCCTCTCTCTCCTCTCTCTCTCTTGTTACTTCCTTGATATGATAACTATCATAGGCTTGAATTCGTTTTTGTACTCCTTCTCCCTCCACGACCACGCCTCCATCCTACCCCCTCTCCTCCTTCTATTTCCTCTCCCCTCCTCACCCCCCTCAGATTCACCCCACCACCTCCCTCGCCCTTTTCCGCTGATTTTCACTCTTTGTATTTCTTCGTTTTTATTATTTTATTATTCCAGGTTTCTTTGTTTTGTTAGGATGGCTTGATTTTAAAAAAAATTAAAAAGCAGTTTCTCTGCTTATTCAATGTTCCATCTGGAAAATGTGATTTTTGACTTGACTTGACTTGACTTCACACACACACACACACACACACACACCCACACACACACACACACACACACACACACACACACACACCACACTCATGACAGTCTCATGCTGGTAAACTTTTAGAAAAAAAATATTCAAAAACGACTGTTATATTACTGTGAAAAAAATGGTGTGGTTCCTGTTCAGCAAGCGGGCTTTCGAAAAGGTCGTTGTACCACAGACCATTTAGTAAAACTGACCAGTCACATTAAAGAAACAATTCTCCCGCAGAAAAAGTACTTTGGCTACATTTTTTATAAATGTTAGCGAACCGCCCAGAGAACGTGGACAAACGAGTCACAAGACAAAACACAACGCGTTTCGACCTCTTAGGTCTTCGTCTGATGATAAATAAACGAATAAAACAACGAAAATTCACTTAGCTTTGATCGCTTCTGATCGCTAGGGTTCAGCGCAAGGAAGAAGGCGTTCGAATGAGAAAGAGGCTGTTGGAAGGGAAATAGTGAGCGAGTCAAAGTCGTAATGATGATAATAATATTACTGATAGGAATACTATTAATGGTCAAAATATTGGGGAAAAAAAAAAAAATAAATAAAAAAAGGACAAGATCAATCTTGGTGTCAATAATATGTGTATGGAGAAAGGAGAGTGGGTTGGAGGATTCTTAAGCAGCAGGGTTGCCGTGGCAACAGTCCCAGAGGCTAAGGCGATGGTGATGTCAATGCTAGCAATAGTATTACTGAATGATACTGCTAACGATAGTGAAGGTTAAGGTAACGAAAGCATGATACAGAAATATATTTAGAAAATACATTTTTATAATAATCAAATAAATAAATAAAAGAAACATTAAAAATAATAATAATAATTAATTAAAAATAAAAAAATAAAAAAATAAAAAATTAATGATAATAAATGCATAAATAAGATAGCTATAAGTTATGTGTGAGGTGAATAGTGGGAGATAAGGTAGTATGTGTGTGTGTAGTGGGAGATATTGTGGGCTGAGATTGAAGTTGTGGGTTGGAACATGTTACTTTAAGGTGTTGATGCTATGAGGGTGGAGGGAAGAAGGGGATGGGTTTACGTACTAACTGGGGGAGGGGGAGGGGCACATATTAACACCTATACACAAATATATATATATATATATATATATATAATATATATATTATATATATATATATATATATATAATATATATATATACACATATATATATTATATATATATATACACATAATATATATAATAATATATATATATACATATATAAATATATATATATATATAATATATATATATATATAATATATATATATATAGGATGAATATGATTAAAAAGCCTAAAATGACTTTAAAGTGCTCGACCCCTTGGGGAGCAACATCAGTTAAAACAAGTTAAAAGAGGAATCTTAAAACTATCTACAAATTTGTTTCGAGCGTGTTGCGCTGTCATCAGGATGGCCCTCGGTTTGCCCACCGCCGATGTTATATAGCGTGTGGGCTCCCGTTTGCGGTTGTTTGCACGTGCGGGTTGGCTGCACGTGTTTTTGGGGGCTTTCAGGTTTTTGTTTTGGATGTGTTCACTAACAACGATTTCCATTTATGCCTGCAGTTGTTTACTATTTCTGTTTTGGTGTTTAAAGTTGCTAAGTATGGTTTGCATAGTATTAACCATTTTTCAGTTAAACATAGGTTGCACCTTTTTGAAACATTGCTGTATGGTGATGCTCTTTTTACGATTTTCCAGGATGTCACGACCGACCCCTGGAGGTCTGCCCTGACAGGATCGGTCTAAGGTGGGAGTGAAGGAGTGACTGACCTCACACGCCCCGCAAGAGACCACACAATAAAGATTACGATACAACACCCCATTTATTCACAACACACACATCGCAAATAAATATTTCAACACACGCACCATGCACAATCACAATCAAGCATTCCAACGCACACAACATGCACAATCACGATCAAGCATTCCAACACACACAACATGCACGATTATAAATAAACATTTCGCCATACGACGTACACAATCACAATTACAGCTTTCCAGCACAAATGACATATACACAATTAAAAAGAAACATTTCCAGCATCCATCCCTTCCCACACCCTGGAGTGCCTCCACACCCCTGCCTCCGTCAAGTCTACGGGGAGCACCCTATCGCACTAGGTGCTCCGAACCGGTCGGTTCTCGCAGGGAGTCGCTCAAAGCCGACACCCTCGACACACAAGCAGCAGTGAAGAGCGCGTCCCGGGGGGGGGGGGGGGGGGGGGAAGAAACCGTGGCGTTGTTACTGGGGGTCCTGGACGGGATCAGGGCCGGCCAGTAAAGACGGGGGGCTCCTCTACCAGTCCGCGGTCCCGACCGAGCGTGGCCTCGACCAGCGCGTGGCCACCATCCGTCCGCGGTCCCACCAGAGCGTGGCCTCAACCAGCACGTGGCACCATCCATCCGTGGTCCCAGCCAGAGCGTGGCCTCAACCAGCACGTGGCACCATCCAGTCCGGGGTCCCAGCCAGAGCGTGGCCTCAACCACACGTGGCACACCCATCCAGACTCCGGGTGAAGCCCCCGGGGGGGGGGGGGGGAAACGTAGCGGGGAGGAGAGAAGAAGGAGGGAAGGAAGAAGGAAGGGGGAAAGGAAGAGGAAGGAAGGGGGAAGGAAGGGTACTGGAACCCCGCCGTCAGTACAGTCTGACCCATGCTGCAAAACCTTAACAGCCATCGCATGATGGGCGAGGGGAAGTCTATCAAACCCCCCAACAGCCCCAGCTAAACACAGACCTAGCATAACACAGAAAACCGATCAAATCGTTAAAGTCTTCTCACATGAAGCAGGTAAGGGACTGCTTTAAACAAACATCTATAAAACAAATATGAATTATCTTCACCCCTTCTCTCACTCACGTTTAACAATTTCCTTTTTGGGAAAATAAACCAACACAGCGACCATCGCTTAATAACTGCCACCACTTTTGCAAAAAATAATTCAATGGCATAATTGTCACATTTTATAGCCACATTCAAAATAACACAAATCTCCAACCACGCATCCGAACGACAAATCATGCGTACGCACACTCGCGAACATAAAACTCGTTCTCCTTGCACACACAAACAGACGGTGCCGAAAAATAAGATCCGGCGAATGTGACAGGGGCGGACGAGCGAGACCAAGCAGGTTCCAACCCTGAATCACCAGTTCTCTCCCATCCCCACCGATTACCGCATCACCAATGCATAAACAGGAGAAAGAATTTTGGATATAATTTAGAATGGCCAGGTTAAAGATTAAATTTAAACCAGAGAAAAGGTCTCAAACAATATTTTTTTTACAATTTTGAAAACAAAAGAAAATTGCGCAAAAGAGAAGAATAAGCCGGCTAACAACAACAAACCAAAACAAACAAACCACGAAACTGATGCTTACCGCTACCCGGGGGTGACCCAGAAGAGGCGGTCAACCGACTCTCTCTGCCCTCTGTCCAGTCGAGAGGACAGAGGCACAGGTGGGGAAAAAAGAAGAAGTGATGTCCCTCTCCTACGGGCCGACTGTAGGAATTGAAGATCCCGACTGTACCCTCGATGATAGGGTAAAGAACCAAGACCGGAGCAGGCGCTCCCAGAGACATCTTCCGCTCGAGTAAAGAGCTAACCTCCCTCAGCGATGGCGGCCAACATGCCATGCTGCGTCACAGAGTGAGCAACTTCAAACTGAAAAAAAAGAAGCACGTGCGACAGGTAAAAAGACAGGCGAGAGGCGTATACAGCAAGTTCGAGAGAAAGGTACCAGCCACCCGTGAACCTACAGGATGAATAGCACGGGCAGTGGAATTAGAGAGAGAGAGAGAAAGAAAACCCGGGAAGTTGAGCTGAACTACACAAGGTGCAACCGCACCACAAGCCACATTAAGGGAGGGATACACGACAACAGCAACGACAATAAACAAATTAAATTTAATTCCGCCACCCTAGATGGGTCAAACGTCGTAGGCCTCGTGACAAACCCCCCTTCCAAAAGCATCTGTTTCTCTGAGATACAGTGCTCCTTTGAACCTGACGCATGTGAAAATTTCACAACAATGGGACCAAACCCCCAAAACTCTCTGTGCTCGACAGAGTACGAGGAATCCAATACAAACATTCTACGATAGAATCACACCGAGAAATACATAATACTACTTTTATCAAACAACTAAGCGAACCTTCCAACCATGAAAGTAAAAATTTCCGAACCACTGGTATTCGCTACCGTTAACATAACTGAAGTGAAAACTGTCACTACACCCTAATACAGAGCCCCAAAAGGGGATATAAACCCTGGTTGGGGGGAAGTGTCCCTCTGACCAAATTTTTCCCCAATGTGCTGACTACGGAGTCGGCTTAAGTTTAGTCGCATCCGTATTACAGGAACCCTTGATATAAACGGAAAGTGAACGCATGACTCTGCAGCCCACTGCCCAACCCATGAGTCGACGACTGACTGGCCGGATCCGGTCCAGGCACTGAGAGGATGTTTGATCGCTCTCCAGTACAAACTTCCGGCCGTACTTCTTCTTGGGCAGCCAGTGCGCGTCCAAATCTGCCTGAGAGATACAGCAACAGTAGGGGCATCGATAGTCCTAAGCGGGACAGCCTCTGGGTATCGACTCGCAGATTCTACCTACCGAAGTGTAGCGGTGACCGCGATGGGATGGGGGGATTAATGGGTCTCACCCAGTCGACCCCAACCTTGCTGAATGCCTCCCCAACCCGGGGCACTGACCCTAGGGGAACCGCTCAAGCGACCCTTAGGCGTTGTCCGTTGGCAGACATCGCAACTGCGCAGTACGCCTAACCTGTGAGTTCATCCCTGCCAAAAGAAGTCTTGTTTTAAACTCGCTCGAGAGTCCGTTTTGGACCCCAAATATGACCTGCCATGGGGGAATCGTGGGCCTGCCGGAGAACAGATTCTCTCAAGTTTTGGGGGAATGACAGCTGCTTGGCCACACCGATCTGCCTGAGTGAAAACCCTAAAGAGGATCCCCTTGTGGAGCTTGAAGCTCACCTTGGGGGTGTCGGGCCGACAGAGCGGGACGATCCACAAGTTGCCCGTAGGCGTTGGACATCCAAGTCCCTGGCCTAAAGGGGGCGGATAATGCTAGCAGGATCGCCCTTGCCAGAACCTCGTTAGAGATCGGCTGAAGAACGGACGCAATTCCTGTTCCTGCTTCTTAGTTTTGGGCCGTGTGGTGACTCCCACACACGCCTGTAGGGCAAATCCGTAGACACCGGACTGACTGCGTCCGTCTGCGAAGGTGATCGTATTCCCTACGATAAGGGAATACAGGGGTTTCGCTCCTCCAGCGATGGCCCATACTTCGCCACAGAATAGGGGGTGGAGATAGGAATAAGTACAGAAGGACGGGTGAGGTAAAACCAGCCTCCAACCCGCACACATCATAACTAGCGCCCTGCCGGCTCAGGGGAAACCAAATTCCTTATCCAAAAAGATCGTTGATGCTCCCGAATCCCTGATGGGTCGACCAAGGAGGAACCAACAAGGGGAGAGAAACACCGGGGCCCACTCTGAATCACCAGAACTGGGATGGAACCCACGTAGCCGAGCACGAGGACGTGGGAAAGGCCCAAAGGCCCACGACTACCAGCGGCTTTAGGACAATCTTTCCTAATAGGCCAGGACGACCACAAAGAAAACACAGTCGGGGCGCTGGAATCCCCGATGAACTGCCTGCCTTGTTCACCCCGCTACAATTTGTCGGCGCCTTACCGCCACTAAATCCTGTGGAGGGCTTCCTCTCCGTATCTGGGCGATGCCCATAAGCCCTGCGAGCTTCAGCAAACCCTCAGCGGTGTGAATCGCAGCCGCGAAATCCTGAGGTGCTGTCTCCCTATCCGGATCCTCAACTCTGGGGCCCACAGTGTTGGTGAGCTGTTCAATGAGGATCAGATCCTCCAGCTCCAACTTGGCCAACTGACGCCAAATACCCAGCGTTTTGCGCAGCCTATCACCAAACTGCACGAAGGTCTCGTCGTTAATTTTCTTCAGGGACCTGAACTTCCTCCGTACGTCTCTGGGGAAAAGGTGGAAACGCTTACGCAGAGCCAACTGCATGTCTGCATAAGACGCACCTTCGTTAGAGTGAGCACACACTCCCTTGCAGCACCAGATAACCCAAAAAAAGGTGCTTTAGCCTTCTGTTCCTCAACAATTGATATGAACTACAACCTTGTAAAAAATGTCCAGGAACTTTATCAATGTCCTCACTAGGTCTGAACTCTGGAAGCTTTAACTTTGGGCCTCTAACTCTATCACCTTCCTGGTGATTAACCCCTGATTTACAGAAGCGGAAAAAACGCGAAAAAGTTGTTCCTCTCCTCCCTACGCAGAGCCTCCATCCTGTCTAGTTCTTCCCTACGGAGGGCAGCCTCCTCCCTGCGCAGAGCACCTCTTCCCTACGCTGAGCCTCCTGTCGGGCAGCCTCTTCCTGCGCAGCATAGCCTCTTCCCTATGCAGAATCTCCTGTCTGTCATCTCCCCCTCTGCGCAGAGCAGCCTCCTCTCGGCGCTCTTCCTACGCAGAGCTTCCTGCCCAGCAGCCTCTTCCCTACGCAGAGCTTCCTGCCTAGCAGCCTCTTCACTACGCTGCCGCTCCAGAAACATAAGGACAGAACGATGTCCTGGGGGGGGTTCACCACTCCCGACACGGGAAAGGGGGACCCGTCTGACCCGTCCCTTGGTCTCGACTTTCCCCTGAGGAAAGTCTCTCAGGGCATACCCTTACGAGGGGAAGCCTGGAGAGAAGAAGGTTTCGTCTCTGCGACTCAACAGAAGCCCACAGTTGCTTCGCTATGCTTCTGACGCTTCCGAGCGGAAATGCCAGCCGGGGTCTCCGACAGGAAGACCCCCCCGCGAAGAGGTAGTAAAAGTACCCCACTGGACTACCTGCTACAAACACTGGAATAAGTAGAAGTTACCGTAGTCGAAGTACTGGGCTAATATAGGGACTACAGTAACATTTTTAATACCCTTCTCCTTCGAAAGCACGCGCGCCATACCACCAGCCCCCGGACGTTGCCATGACAAACAATTTCTACGGTTTTTTAAATACAGGGAAAGACAATTCCACTAAAAAAAAAACAAAAATTTTAGGGGTGTGTGTATATGTGTGTATGTGTGGTGTGCGTGTGGTTTCGGACAAGTTTCCGGCTGCTCCCACTCTGGCAAAACCCCGCTCTACAACACGAGCAACAGTGCGGTGGGGCTCACCAAAAAAAAAAAAAAAAAAAAAACTATGTCCGGCTGCCCCACTCTGGCAACACCGCGCTCCACAGCACGAGCAACATGCGGTGGGGCTGGCCGGAAAAAAAAACAAACAAACTGGCAGACGGAAACCGGAGAGAGGAAAAAACAAAGGGACACTAACGTCCGATACAACCCCCTGTACTCAATAACCCGGTAGAGAAAAAAAAAAAAAAAGAACTGGCTAAATACAAACAGAATGGAAGACTGAGCGGCAACAGAAAGGCAAGACTTACGGCCGTACCTTGCGTGAGGTACCCGGCAGAAGGAGGTCTGGACGCGGTCGACTCCCCTCGGTCTCACCTCGAACCCCGAGTCACGCCGGATGTTCCCTCAGGCCACAACAAGACTCCCTTTACGCTAGAGTCACCCAGCCAACCACCCACGAACAAACACGAACAAACTGACTAAACATATACAAAACAGACAAAAATAAAGGTACCCCCGCGAAACGAGAGAGACAGCCAGAGCCTTCACATCCCGGGGGACGAGCCCCCACAACTGTCACGACCGACCCCTGGAGGTCTGCCCTGACAGGATCGGTCTAGGTGGGAGTGAAGGGAGTGACTGGGCCTCACCGCCCGCAAGAGACCCACACAATAAAGATTACGATAAAAACACCCCATTTATTCACAACAAAACACAATCGCAAATAAATATTTCAACACACGCACCATGCACAATCACAATCAAGCATTCCAACGCACACAACATGCACATCCGATCAAGCATTCAACACACACAACATGCACGATTATAAATAAACATTTCGCCATACGACGTACACAATCACAATTACAGCATTCCGCACATTGACAAACACAAATTTTAAAAAAAACTTTCAGCATCCATCCTTTCCACACCCTGGAGTGCCTCCACAACCCCTGCCTCCGTCAAGTCTACTGGGAGCACCCTATCGCACTAGGTGCTCCGAACCCGGGGCGGTTCTCGCAGGGAGTCGCCAAACCCACACCCTCGACACACAACAGGCAGTGAAGAGCGCGTCCCGGGGGGGGGGGGGGGGGGGGGGGGGGGGGGGGAAGAAACCCTGGCGTTGTTACTGGAGGGGCCTGGACGGGGGTCAGGGCCGGCCATAAAGACGGCGGGCTCCTCTACCAGTCCGCGCCCCGACCAGAGCGTGGCCTCGACCAGCGCGTGGCACCATCCAGTCCGCGGTCCCAGCCAGAGCGTGCCTCAACCAGCACGTGGCACCTCCAGTCCGTGGTCCCAGCCAAGCGTGGCCTCAACCAGCACGTGGCAACCCTCCAGTCCGTGGTCCCAGCCAGAGCGTGGCCTCAACCAGCAGGTGGCAACCATCCAGTCCAGACTCCGGGTGAAGCCCCCGGGAGGGGGGGGGGGGGGAAAAACGTAGCTGGGAGGAGAGAAGAAAGGGAGGGAAGGAAGAAGGAAGGAGGAAGGAAGGGGGAAGGAAGGAGGAAGGGAAAGGGGACTGGGAAACCCGCCGTCAGTACAAGTCGACCCATGCTGCTAAACCTTAACAGCCACTCGCATGATGGGCGAGGGAAATCTATCAAAACCCCAACAGCCCCAGCTCAACACAGACCTGAGCATAACACAGTAAACCGATCAAATCGTTAAAGTCTTCTCACATGAAGCGGTAAGGGACTGCATTAAATCAACAGGCTATAAAACAAATATGAATTTTTCTTCACCCTTCTCTCACTCACGTTTAACAATTTCCTTTCTTAGGAAATAAACCAACACAGCACCATCGCTTAATAACTGCCACCACATTTGCAAAAAAAATTCAATGGCATAATTGTCACATTTTATAGCCACATTTCAAATAACACAAATCTCCAACCCGCATCCGAACGACAAATCATTGCGTACGCACACTCGCGAACATAAAACTCGTTCTCCTTGCACACACAAAAAGACGGTGGCCGAAGAATAAGAGTCCGGCGAATGTGACAAAGGGGGGGACGAGCGAGACCAAGCAGGTTCCAACCCTGAATCACCAGGTTCTCTCCCATCCCCACCGATTACCGCATCACCAGATGCATAAACAGGGGAAAGAATTTTTGGATATAATTTAGAATGGCCAGGTTAAAGATTGAATTAACCAGAGAAAAGGTCTCAAACAATATTTCTTTTACAATTTTGAAACAAAAGAAAATTGCGCAAAAGGAAAAATAAGCCGGCTAACAACAACAAACCAAAACAAACAAACCACGAAACGATCTTACCAGCTACCCGTGGGTGACCCAGAAGAGGCGGTCAACCGACTCTCTCTGCCCTCTGTCCAGTCGAGAGGACAGAGGCACAGGTGCGGAAAAAGAAGAAGTGATGTCCCTCTCCTACAGGCCCACCCGTAGGAATTGAAGATACCGACTGTACCCTCGATGAACGGTAAAGAACCAAGACCCGGGCAGGGGCTCCCAGAGACATCTTCCGCTCGAGTAAAGAGCTAACCCCCTCAGCGATGGCGGCCAACATGCCATGCTGCGTCACAGAGTGAGCATACTTCAAAATGAAAGAAATGAAGCACGTGCGACAGGTAAAAAGACAGGCGAGAGGCCGATAGACAGCAAGTTCGAAGAAAGGTACCAGCCCAAACCCCGGAACCCACAGGATTAATAGCACGGGGAGTGGAATTAGAGAGAGAGAGAGAGAAAGCAAAACCGAAGTTGAAACTGAACTACACCAAGGTGCAACCGCACCACAAGCCACATTAAGGGACGGATACACGACAACAGCAACGACAATAAAAGAATGAATAATTCCGCCACCCTAGATGGGTCAACGTCGTAGGCCTCGTGACAAACTCGTGACACAGGATAATTGTAGCTTGTTTTTGCGTCTTTAAGTTTTCCCGATATATTTGCTCAGTTCTGTTTGGTTTTTATATTTTTCTTTATTAAATGACTGTTTGTGGGTTTGCATATCTGGTTTTGAAGTGGTTTTCAGTGATCCCTAAAGTATGTTTCTTTTTCATTTTCTGATGTCACAGTAGCCTGGGATACAATTGTTGCTGTGAAGACATTTGTTGTTTAGTGGGCACTGCTCCTTTCTGGTGCAATTGCCAAGATTTCCTTTCTTTCACCCTTCTTTGCTGTGTTGATTTCATTTTGTTAATGCTCAATCAGGTTTTTGAGGTTGGGCATTTCATGAGTACGATAGTTTGACAGTGTTTTTGTTAAAAATTTTGGACAATTTGTGGGTTTTTTTGGAAAAGAAGTTGTTTTGGATTCTAAAGAATTCTTTCCCTATGTTCGTTTTGACTTTCCCGTTGTATGGGGGGGTTATACCATATGAATTTTTTTTTTTCCTATTTTTCTTGCTTTTATTTGTGTTGTTGTCGGGTTGTATTGTAATTTTTAATTGGGATCCACTTGTTTGTAGTGCCTCCTGGTATTTTACTGCTGCATTGTTGAACACTCTCTCACTGCATGACAGGTTTGATAGTCCCCTTGTTTATGCCATGGGGTATGGTCTTCAATACAGATGGTGGAATGGTTACTTTTGGTGTGTACATAAAAAGGTGTATCGTTTGGGTTTTTTTGTATGGTTTGTATATATGTTGTTGAGATCCAGTGTTATGTCTAAGTAGTTCACTACTTTTTTGTTTGCTTCAATGGTAATCTTTAAGTTTGGTTTTTGAAGATTTTGCATATTCTTTCTTCTTGTTTTTCGAGGGTTCTTGGTTTTTGGGTTAGTGCAGCAAGGCCATCGTCCGTATAGCCGACTTGTTTTCCGAGTTTTTTTTGATGTTGGACAGCATAATATCCGACCAGTTCACATGTTTCTGCACCATCATATGAACCCAGGGTTACGTGAATGTGAGTTTCTTTTGGTTTCCTGATCCAGGTTTCATTTCTGCTGTGTAATAATGTTTTCTTGGTGTGGAGAAGATTTCCTTTTCTGACCCTGTTATGTCTGTGTGGTTACTGGCAAACTTCAGGCCATACAGCAATTGTTTCAAAAAGGGTGCAACCTATGTTTAACGAAAAATGGTAATACTATTCAAAACCATACTTAGCAACTTAAACCCCAAAAACAGAAATATAAACAACTGCGGGCATAAAATAATGGAAATCGTTGTTAGTGAACACATCCAAAACAAAAACCTGAAAGCCCCCAAAAACACGTGCAGCCAACCCGCACGTGAAAACAACCGCAAAGGGGAAGCCCACACGCTATATAACATGGGCGGGGGGAAAAACCCGAGGGCCATCCGATGACAGCGCAACACGCTCGAACAAATTTGTAGATAGTTTTAAGATTCCTCTTTTAACTTGTTTTAACTGATATATATATATATATATAATATATATATTTTATAATAAGAACAACAAATAAAAGACTTGGAGTCGGGGTAATTTTGGGCTTCAGTATTATTCTTCTAAATTTTGGGCCGAAGCTTCTCAGACTGGAACAGAAACCACGCATCCCCAACTGCAATTAAAACCAAACACAATAAAAGAGGAAAATAATAATAAAAGAAGGGAAAGAGAGAAAGAGAGCGAGAGAAAAAAAGAGAGAGAAGAGCGAGAGAAGAGGGGGAAGAGGAGAGAAAGAGAGAGAGAGAGAGAGAAAAGAAGAGAGAGAGAGAGAGACTAAGAAAACCCCTTATCTTATTACTAAATACTTGGCAAACAATAACTTTGCAAGAAATAGTGCTAACCCTCATAAAATGTCTTGCACGGATAAAAATGTTCCGTCTTTAGGGATTGGTTTTCTATTTTTGTCAAAGGTTATACGGAGGGGGGGGGAGAAAAGGGGTTTGGGGGGGGAGGAAACATTTGGGATACTGCACAAATGCACACAACATTTCATACTTACCACTAACTTTCTATTTAAATAACTGTCGTCTCCTATTTAATCTTAATAATAGCACATTGTTATAACAAAAATTTATTCCACTGGAGGAAAAACAAGGATTACAACATGAACTCCACCCCAAAAACCAAACCAGGACAGAGGAAGGGGAAGAGAGAGAGAGAGGAGAGAGAGAGAGAGAGAGAAGAGGGGGGAGAAAAGGGAAAAAGAGAGAGCGAGAGATAGAGAGAAAGAGAGAGAGAGAGAGAGAGAGAGAGAGAGAGAGAGAGAGAGAGAAAGAGAGAGCGAAATAGAGAGAGAGACGAAAGAGAGAGAAAGAAAGGGGGGAGAGATAGAGAGAAAGAAGAATGAGAAGAGGAGGAAAGAAGAGAAAAGGGGGGGGAGAGAGAGAGAGGAGAGAAGGAGAGAGAGAGAGAGAAGAGAGAGAGAGGGAGAGAGAGGGGGAGAGAGAGAGAGAGAGAGAGAGAGAGAGAGAGAGAGGAGAGGAGAGAGGCCGAACAGGAAAAATATCTTGTTACTAAATACTTTGAAGGAGAATGGTTTCTCACCTTTTTGTCGTCTATGGGATCTTCAACTAAAAGTGACTTAAAAAACCCTTCCAGTAAGAGAGCACAGATTAAACATACCGTCTTGGGAGGAAACTGACTGACTGCTCACCTAGTGGGGGGGGGGGGGGGGGGGGGAACATTCTGGATACTGTACAAAGCACACAACATTCATACTTGCCGCTAACTTCTGTTAAAATGACTGCATTCTCTTTTTTGATCTTAGTAAGAGCACATGTGTTACAACAGAATCTATCCACTGGGAGGAAAAAACAAGGTTACAGCATGAACCCCCCCCAAATACCAAACCAGACAGAGGAAGGAGAGAGAGAGAGAGAGAGAGAGAAGAGAAAAGGGGAGAAAAGAGAGAGGGAGAGAGAAGAGAGGGGGGGAGGGAGAGAGAGAGAGATAGAGGGAAGGAAAGAGAGAGGGAGAGAGAGAGAGAGAGAAGAGAAAGAGAGAGAGAGCGAAAGAGAGAGAGAGACGAAGAGAGAGAAAGAAAGGGGGTGAGTGAGAGAGAGAAAGAAGAAGGAGAGAGAGGGGGAAGAAGAGGAAAGGGGAGGGGAGAGAGAGAGAGAGAGAAGAGAGAGAGAGAGAGAGAGAGAGAGAGAGAGAGAGAAGAGAGAGAGAGAGAAAAGAGGCCAAACAGGAAAAAATTTTTGTTACTAAATACTGAAGAAAAATGGTGCTCACCATTATGTCGTCTATGGGGTCTTCAACTAAAAAGTGACTTTAAAAACCCTTCCAGTAAGAGAGCACAGATTAAACATTCCTGTCCTTGGGGAGGAAGCTGACTGACTGCTCAACTAGAAAAACCCCACGTGAACAAGTCTCAGTTAATCACCTACGCAAGAAGGGCACATCCACAGGCACTTGAGTGCACAGGAAATCATTTTAAACTCCTGATATTACTATGTAGAGTCTATTTCACTTCATGATAGGAATTTTTACAGGCGTCCTATTCTATGAATAGTTTATTCTTCTTTTGAGAAGTGCATTTATATCCTTTCTTTTATTCAGACCCCAAACAATATAGTCCAAGATTTGGGTTGCCAGTATATTTCTCTGGATAGTAGGGCTGTTCACTTTCAACTTTTTTAATGGGAACAATCTTTAGGAATGGCACTGGCGATCAGTGGGTGGGTGTGAGTGCAGGGGTGGCGGGCCACGTTACACTTATGGGCATACCTAAGATTGACATCGCTTTTGTGGTTCGCCCACCGAAGCCTTAGATTTTCTGTAGAACCCACATACCATTCATTTGGATGCAGTTTTGCACCAAACTAGTAATCCATTTGGTGTTTTGCAAGTTAAGTGTTTTTTAATTCTCCATTTTCGATTGTCCCAAGGTGAAACAAAATGTAAAGTCTTCTCTGAATGTTTGCAAGTGTCGCACCTACTGCAAGGGGAAAAAACCTGGGTCCTGTGTAGGCCCATGAGGGACAAACCGTCTAGGGATGGTAGGTTTGTAGATATTTCCCAAGTTCTTTCTCTTTCTGTCAGAAGAGATAATAGTCCCTCTAGGGAAAAATTCTACATTTTGTGGATTGCTATAGAGGAGATGGAGGTTCTTTTTTAAATGGAGGATTAGAAGGTACTCTGGGGTCATATGTAGTGACCCATGCCAGTTTTGTACCTTTATATCTTTTTAGCATTTGATGTAGAAGTTTTTTCCTATCTTTCTGGGCACCTTTAAACGGATCTCTTTGATGGCTTTAGGCCATGCCATCCTGATAAATACAAGATACTTGGCATATTCTTGGACTCTTGTTTCCAGCTGGGTGTCTATACTGACTAGCATACCGGAGTCGTGTGCCAATTCCTGATGCCAAGCCCTTGAATACAGATGGTGCATGGCAAAGAATTAGGTGGAAGATATGCATTGCAGTTCTTCGAGAAAACATCTGTACTTATCCTGCCTTCATTAGTGATTGAAACTGTCAAATCTAGTAGTTTTTTTCCTGTCCATGTCCACAGTCCATTTTATACTGGGTGTGAAGGTTCTGAAGATGTTCTTCAAAGTCTTTGACGTGGGCACTATCTAGCAGAATCATAAACCCATCATCTCTAAATCTACTCCAATCCAGATGCTAGCTCAGGTTTACTGGACTGGGCAATAGATGAGGACAGAAGGGTACTGGACAAAACTCTACAAGTTTCTCATCCAACACTCCCATAAAGCAATCAACGTAGGTCACAGGCATGGCATGGTCCCATGCTGTGCCTGTTATTGGGGAAGCATAGTGCGTTCCCCTTCACCGTCTGTAAAAAACAGTTATTGTTGTCCAGGGCTATTTTCAGGCCTTCTATGATACACTCTGTTGGTAACTCCCAGGGGGACGGGTGTGCTTCAGCATTTTCTTAACTGCTGGGATGCCCATGGAGTTGTCCACACTGGATACAAGGACATTACATCAAGTAGCCAGGCAGGCACCTTTTGGTAAAGGGCCATGATGTCATTTATAGTTTCTAGTTGCATAGAAACTCTTTGGTGTCAATGACCTGGAACCCAAGCTACTTGTTAGTGGGCAATGGCTTGTTGAACGAATTTTGACAATGGCTGTACAGGTGTGCCACTACCAAATATATATATATATATATATATTATATATAATATATATATATATATATATATATATCCCCCCCCCCCTTTCACGACCAACGATAAAGGAGCTAGCATTCTATCATTATGGTGTGTGTATGTGTGTGTGTGTGTGTGTGTGAGTGTGAGTGTGTGTGTGTGTATGTGTTCGATTTGTAATATCAGCCTTATTCATTGGTTACCCCCACCCCACCCCCAACAACCGCCATACCCACCAACATCCTACACACTCATTACTAGGGCAGGGGGGGTGGTAGCCCGATTGATGTAGCAAATGAGAGACTCAGAGAGTGTAGGAAAAGGGAAGAGGGATGATAGTCTGCACCTAGTCTGAGGTAAACAGAGGTAGGGTGTGCGTAGGTGGAGGATATTTCAGGCTGGAGCTGCAGAGATGGAATGGCACATACTACTTTTAGGACTTGAAGCCATGAGGGTGCACGGTTCCGTTTGGCAATGAGATGAGATTCCTGCATAAAGACGTTCCAAGTTGCACTCTTAGATTGCCAAAGTGCCAAGACTTTGACATGGTTGATGTTGTGTTGGCATGGTTGAAGTGTAGAGCGACTGGTTTGGGCCGATGGTGGCGGATGTCGGCCAGTGTTCAGAGATGCGCGTCTCAATGTGCGAGATGTCTCGCCTACATAGATCTTACCGCACAGCTGGCATGGATGGCATTACACAATGTGTGGCTCTGGCAGAGAAAGTGCGTTTAATAGTGAAGAGGCCTGTGGGGCCATGTAGAGGATGTGTCTGGTTATGGTGAGAGAGCAGAATTTTGCAGTTGGGTTTAGAGCAGGGGAAAGTACCTGGTGGCTAGGGTGAAGATTTTTGTTTAGCTTAGAGCGCACCAGTAGGTCGTTTGAGGGTTTTTGTCACGTTTGAAGTGATCATTGGTTTCGTCTCAAAGGCAGGTTTATGATTTTCTAACCAGTGCCAGTTAGACTTCAGGATCCTGCAGATGGCAATTTTTGAGGATGGAAGAGAAGGCAGGCAGTGGGTCGTCTGTCCTCTTTGGGGTTTAGTTTCCAGAGTAGATGTTCTGGATTTAGCTGCAGTGCGGCTGAGAGCATCATTGATGACGGCTCTAGGGTATCCACGGTTGGTGAAAAAATCAGACATTTTGGCTGCTTTGTTACGTGAAATCTTCTTCGCTAGAGCAGAGTCTCGTAGGCGAAGGAATTCAGAATATGGAATGCTAATTTTAGTGGACTGGTGTGGGAAAAGTGTAGTCCAGGTATGAGTGTGCTCAGTAGGTTTGTAGAAGACTGAGGTTTGAAGCAGTCCATCTTGAGGAGATAGTGATGTCCAGGAAATAACTGACTGTGAAATGGTGTAGTCAGCTGGAGGATGGATGGATGAAGGTCTGTGCAAAGTTGAGGAAATTCTGGAGGTCATGTTCTGGCTGGATGTGGCTCCCAATCCATCATCTATGTATCTTTTGTAGAGCTCTGGTGTAGGGCCTGTGTAAGAGGTTAGTAAGCGAGTGTTCTAGGTGTCCCATGAAGAGGCAGGCATAGGATGGTCCCATCTTGGTTCCCATAGCAACAAACACCACTGATTTGTGAGATGTGTGATTGTTAAATTCAAAAGTATTGAGGGTGAGGACTAATTCTGCAAGTCTGACCAGGGTAGCGGTGGAGGGTGTTGTTGGTTAAGGGGCCGTTTGTTAAGAAAGAATGCGAGGGCCTTCAGTCCATCAGCATGAGGGATAGAAGTGTAGAGAGAGACGACGTCAAGTGTAAAGAGGAGGCTGGGTTGGAAAGTGGGATCTGTGTTGTATGAATTAATCATGTTGAGTGTGTGTGTAAGTGTCTTTGAGGTATGTGGGGAGGCCTTGTACTATGGGTTGGAGGAGAGAGTCTAAGTACTGCGAAATGTGTTCTGTAGGGCAGCTGCATGCAGATACAATGGGTCTGCCGGGTGTATTGGTTTTGTGTATTTTAGGAGAAGGTAAAAGGTGGATTGTTTGGTGTCTGTCATTATGAGGAGTTTGGCTGTCTTCGTAAGTTGTTATGTTTGATTTCTTGTTTAAACTGTGGTTGAGATGAGTTTTCTGGTGTTGGGGGAGGGTTGATGCTGTGAGTGGTGTATAGAAATTTGTGTCTGACAGTTTCATGTGTGCTTCTCTTATGTACAGCTTTTTGTCCCAGACCACCACGCACACTGCACTACTCACGCATACTACCACTACCTCTTTCATCACCCAACGAAATCATTTTATTATCACCCAACCCCCCTTTATTTTTCTTTTTTTCCTCCGTTTTCCCCCCCCCCCACCCCCCCCCCCCTCTTTTTTTTTTATATCAATCCACCATTACCACAACCATCACAAAGATATTACACCATCCAATAACTAGACACACAACCCTATCATATCACACACACACACCCCCCCTTCGCAACCCCCCCCCCCCTTTTTTCCTCTCCCATAATCCCCCATGCATTTCCGCTTACCGCTATTCTCCCCTCCCTCCACATGGACAACAACGGATGAGTCATTTTTTCGTTCTTTCTTTTTTCGTTCTTTCGTTCTTTGTTGTTAATGTGATTTATTATTTTTTTCGCCTGAAGAAGACCAAGTGGTTGAAATGCATCGTGTCTTGTCATTGCTTTGTTTGTCAATGTCATTGGCGGTAAGAAACAACTCTATTTCTAATTTTACTTCGTTCGCCGCCATCAGTCACTCCATTTTGAAAAAAGTTAAATTCCTGGGGTATTTTTAACCCCTAAGCTGAACTGGAAAACACATATTGAAAACTGATTGATAAAACAAGAAAAAGATTAAACGTTCTTAAAATTATATGTTGTCAACCATGGGGTCAGGACTGTCATACCCTTTTACTTCTATACATCTCTTTAGTCCGATCGAAATTGACATATGGACAGGATGTATATTTCTCTGCACCTAATTCTCTTTTAAAGAGATTGCAAAGCTTGGATAGTAAAGCCATGAAATTAGCTCTGGGAGTTCCAGTTCATACAAACACTTATAAATGTTATAAGAAACAAATATATTACCACTTAATGAGAAGCGAATATTGGATGTGTCTAAGTATATTGTCAGAAGTCTTTCTGTTGAAAATTCAGTTACAGAAGAAATACTGATGGATTCCAATAAAGATTTTCCTAAGAGTTCTAAAAACATATCATATATCCAACCAGTTAGAAACTACACATCTGACTTTATGTGACATTGTGATATTGATATTACTGCTATACCAAAATTTCCTGCGGTACCTCCAATGCCTCCTTGGGATCACCTAAATGTTTCTTTTGATTACGAATACACTATGTTAAAGAAAAGTGATAATGTAAATATTTTAACAACTGAAGTTCGTGAACATTTAGAAAACAGCTATCCAAATCATTTAAAAGTGTTTACAGATGGGTCGGTATTGGAATCCTCTGACAGTGGTTCTGGCTTTATCATACCCACCTTAAATGTCAGGAAATCATATCATTTAGGAAAGGGGTTTTCAGTTTATACCTCAGAATTATATGCAATACTAAAGGCTTTGATGTACATACATAACACACCAATTGCTTTTTATAAAATCTTACTGTGTGTTGATTCCAAATCTGTTTTACAATCACTAGAGCGTTGGGACTGTAAAACTAGAAAAGATTTGCTTTTGAAATAAAACATTTACTGCATTGTTTCATAACTCTAGGTATAAGAATTGATTTTTGTTGGGTCCCATCTCACTGTGGTATAAAGTGGAATGAAATAGCAGACAGTCTTGCAAAAGAAGGAGCAAATAGAAACGCTGAAAATGTATCGAAAAATCGCTTAGATTTGTCCTCTTGTGAATTAATCCAATCAAAACATGGTTACTTTACCATTGTGCCCAAGGCACATTGTTAGATTAATTCATAAATTAAGGCTGAATACTTGGAACACTAAATATTCTCATGGTATTACTTGTGTCTGCAGAGAAAACATTTCTGTGCGTCATCTTTTGTTTGAATGCTCAGTGCTGACCTCGCTCTATCAGGAGAAAGGTATTGAGATGATTAACTTTGATAATGTCAATAGTGTCTTATATGGTTCATGTGTTGCTGAAATTGCCATGGTTATTTCGCAGTCACAGGTTGCAAAATTTTTGTAAAGATCATAACTTTGTGTACCACTAGGATATTTCACTTATGTAAATATGCACATATCAGATGTGGCTTTGCAAGTACTAGATAAGTTGATTCTTTTTATTTTTATTTTATTTTATTTTATTTTATTTTTTTTAACAAGTGTCTAATATCATCTGGCGATGAAAAGACGTTAAATAAACCACTGAACTGAACTGAACTGAACTGAACTGAACACACACACACACACACACACACACACACACACACACACACACACACACACACACACACACACTGGGCCATGGGAAATAGCCCCAAGTATAGCCTGGGGTTACTCTAATAGATTATTAGGAAACTAAGAGGGGGTGGGATGGTAATGCTGGGTGGACTCAGGGATCATACGTTTTGGGGAGTAATGATCTACGGCTGTCGTCCATCAAGTTGATAGTCGGCGTGCCAATGAACTGTCTGTCTGTGCCCCTGTACTGTCTGTGCCCCTGTACTGGCTGTGCCCTGTACTGTCTGTGCCCTGTACCATGTCCCTGTACTGTGTGTGCCCCTGTACTGTCTGTGCCCCTGTACTGTCTGTGCCCCTGTACTGGCTGTGCCCCTGTACTGGCTGTGCCCTGTACCGTGTCCCTGCACTGTGTGCCCCTGTACTGTCTGTGCCCTGCACTGCGTGTGCCCCTGTACTGTCTGTGCCCTGTACTGTCTGTGCCCTGTACTGTCTGTGCCCTACACTGTGTGTCACCTGTACTGTCTGTGCCCTGCACTGTGTGTGCCCCTGTACTGTCTGTGCCCTGCACTGTGTGTGCCCCTGTACTTCTGTGCCCTGCACTGTGTGTGCACCTGTACTGTCTGTGCCCTGCACTGTGTGTGCACCTGTACTGTCTGTGCCCTGTACTGTGTGTGCCCCTGTACTGTCTGTGCCCTGCACTGTCTGTGCCCTGTACTGTCTGTGCCCTGCACTGTGTGTGCACCTGTACTGTCTGTGCCCTGCACTGTCTGTGCCCCTGTACTGTCTGTGCCCTGTACTGTGTGTGCCCTGTACTGTCTGTGCCCTGTACTGTGTGTGCCCCTGTACTGTCTGTGCCCTGTACTGTCTGTGCCCCTGTACTCGCTGTGCCCTGCACAGTCTGTGCCCTGTACTGTCTGTGCCCTGCACTGTGTGTGCACCTGTACTGTCTGTGCCCTGCACTGTGTGTGCACCTGTACTTTCTGTGCCCTGCACTGTGTGGGCCCCTGTACTGTCTGTGCCCTGTACTGTGTGTGCCCCTGTACTGTCTGTGCCCTGTACTGTGTGTGCCCCTGTACTGTCTGTGCCCTGTACTGTCTGTGCCCCTGTACTGTCTGTGCCCCTGTACTGTCTGTGCCCTGTACTGTGTGTGCCCCTGTACTGTCTGTGCCCAGTACTGTGTGTGCCCCTGTACTGTCTGTGCCCCTGTACTGTCTGTGCCCTGTACTGGCTGTGCCCTGTACTGTCTGTGCGCTGTACTGTCTGTGCCCCTGTACTGTATGTGCCCTGTACTGTGTGTGCCCCTGTACTGTCTGTGCCCTGTTCTGTCTGTGCCCTGTACTGTCTGTGCCCCTGTACTGTCTGTGCCCCTGTACTGTCTGTGCCCCTGTACGATCTATGCATCTGCTCTGTCTGTGCCCCTGTACTGTCTGTGCCCCTGTACTGTCTATGCCTCTGTACTGTCTGTGCCCCTGTACTGTCTGTGCCCCTGTACTGTCTGTGCCCCTGTACTGGCTGTCCCCTGTACTGTCTGTGCCCTGTACTGTCTATGCCCCTGTACTGTTTGTGCCCCTATACTGTCTGTGCCCTGCTTTGACTATGCCACTGTACTGTCTGTGTCCCTGTACTGTCTGTGCCCCTGTACTGTCTGTGCCCCTGTACTGTCTATGCCCCTGTACTGTCTATGCCTCTGCTCTGTCTGTGCCCCTGTACTGTCTTTGCCCCTGTACTGTCTGTGCCTCTGTAGTGTCTGCGCCCTGTACTGTCTGTGCCCCTGTACTGTCTGTGCCCTGTACTGTCTGTGCCCTGTACTGTCTGTGCCCCTGTACTGTCTGTGCCCCTGTACTGTCTGTGCCCCTGTACTGTCTGTGCCCCTGTACTGTCTGTGCCTCTGTACTGTCTGTGCCCCTGTACTGTCTGTGCCCTGTTCTGTCTGTGCCCTGTACTGTCTGTGCCCCTGTACTGTCTGTGCCCCTGTACTGTCTGTGCCCCTGTACTATCTGTGCCCCTGTACTGGCTGTGCCCTGTACTGGCTGTGCCCCTGTACTGTCTGTGCCCTGTACTGTCTGTGCCTCTGTAGTGTCTGTGCCCCTGTACTGTCTGTGCCCTGTTCTGTCTGTGCCCTGTACTGTCTGTGCCCCTGTACTGTCTGTGCCCCTGTACTGTCTGTGCCCCTGTACTGTCTGTGCCCTGTACTGGCTGTGCCCCTGTACTGACTGTGCCCTGTACTGTCTGTCATAAAATGGTCTTGGTAAAGGATGGTCTTGGTAAAGGAGCTATGATTAGGTACAGACGAGAACCAATCGACACGATAACTGTAAGATGCCCTTTTCCTCTGCAAATATACATTTTTCCTTTGCAAATATACATTTATCTATCCATATCTCTATCTGTCTATCTATCTATCCATCTATCTATCTATCTATCTATCTATCTATCTATCTATCTATCTATCTATCTATCTTTCTATCTTTCTAACTATTTATCTATCTTCACCTGCTGCTAAAAATAACTCCTCGCACAGCGGCACCAGTGGCAACGCGCGGCAGGTGACAACACAACAGATGGGAATGCACGGGTATCTTAGGGCTCAGCGTCTCGTGTCAGGTCTCCCCCTCACAGCGGCGGTAGCCATAGAGGCCGCCCCAGTGCCAGCGCCTGTGCCAGCTGCAGTGCCAGCGCCCGAACCTTGCGGTCAACGACTAAATAACATGAGGCGAACCATCAAGCTTCGGAATTGACTTTTTTGAATTACAATGTTGAAAATCTATTAAACAAATTGCATGAATGTTCTTTTATGAATTATATTAATTCCTTTGATGTTGTCTGTCTGACAGAAACCTTTGTTGGTGCAAGCTTCGATTATGAAACCATTTTTCCAGAGTTTACAAAATATTTTGCTCCAGCTAAAAAATTTACAGTGCACGGGAGAAACTCTGGAGGAGTGTTAGTGATGGTTAAGAAACATTTTGAAACCATTTGTAAAACAACTTAAGGTTGACTGCAGTAATGTTATTGTACTAAAGATGGATAGTAGACTGTTCAACACTGGAAAAGATGTTATTTATGTGGGTTGCTATGTGGTGCCAGAAGGAGGCCCAGCATACAACCATATGCAAGTAAAGGACGGAGTTGTTGCTCTTGAAGAAGCTCTGTCAGAGGTAATACGCGATGACGATGTTTGCCTCATGATATGTGGAGACCTCAATGCAAGAACGGGACGCAAACAACCAAGGCAGGAAAACATGCTTTTTATCAGGCACTTAACCCGGTGTGGAGCGATGAAAATGATGATGATGTGATGATGATGATGATGATGATGATGATGATGATGATGATGATGATGATTTAGAATTTCATAAAAGTCGTTGTTCAAAAGACCAGTCGATTAACAGTTTTGGGAGATCATTGTTAGATTTGTGTTATTTGTTTGATCTGTTTATATTGAACGTTGTTGTGTTGATGACAAAGAAGGGGAATTCACTTTTATTTCCCCACATGGGTGTAGTGTGATTGATTATTTTTTGGTCTCTTCTGAGCTGAAGGGATCTTGCAATATGAAAGTTGGGGACAGACTGTTTTCTTGGCACTTGCCTGTAGAAATGAAATTAAAGAATGGGTTTAGCGAAACCAAAAAAGACAGGTCAGCACTGCAGAGTAATGAAGAAAAGATTGTATGGATTGATGAAAATGAACACTTGTTTAAAAATGAATTAGAATCAAATGATTTTAGAAACATTATGGAAAGAATTACTCAAAATTGTCATAACATGATTTATGTATTGAACTTTTTGTGAATGCTTTGTGTGGTGCCGCAGCGTGGATGGTGAGAAAGGTTTATAACGTAAGGAAAAAGTGTGATGACTGGTTTGACATGGAATGTCGACAAAAACAACGTCTGGTAAAAAATCTGCTTCAGAGATTCAGGAGAGCTAAAACCGAGCCACATAAGACAGAGCGTAAAGGTGAGTACGTCGAAGAAAGAGTACAATACAGTAATCTGAGGAAAAAGAGAAAGGAAGAATTTGATGAGATTAGATTACAAAGATTAAAAGAGTCAGCCAATGATCCAAAGCGTTTCTGGTCAGCAGTATAGACGGGTGAACAGAAAGACAATGATAAATAATGATATTACATCTCAGCAATGGTATAATCATTTCTTTAATGTCTTTAACCATTCTAGTAACACAGCGGAAGGTATGGAGTAGAAACACAAGAATTAGAAACAGAAATGACGGAAACATACGAGCCTTTATTCAACGAACCGTTACTAGACAGAAGTGATTGACGGCATAAAACACTTGAAGGGTGGGAAGAGTGCGGGGCCAGATAAAATTGTAGGGGGAAATGCTAAAGAGTTCTAATAATTTAGTAATTGATGTTTTTGTATTGATATTTAATAACTTGTTTCGGAGCGGGTCGTTTCCGGTTGAATGGGCTAAATCGATCATCGTTCCTATCCACAAAAAGGGAGATGTAAACACTCCTGACAACTACCGAGGTGTAGCGCTGACAAGTGTTGTCAGCAAAGTTTACACATACATTTTAAACGTGAGATTAAAACGTTGGGCAGACGGGAAGAGAAAATCGTGGAGGAGCAGGCAGGATTTAGATCTGGGTACAGTACAACTGATCATATATTTACGTTGTTTGCCCTTGTACAAAAAAATACATGCTTTAAAAATACAAAATTGTTTGTCGCTTTTGTTGATTTCAGAAAAGCTTTTGATTCTGTAAACAGAAAAAATATTATGGAATGTTCTAGAAAAAACGGAGTCAACGGAAAGTTATATATGGCATTACGTGGAATGTACGACTCGGTCTTGGCATGTGTGCGTGAGAAATGTGTTTATTCTGATTTTTTCAATTGCCCCCGTGGAGTCAAACAAGCCTGCCTTTTAAGCCCACAATTGTTTTCTTTCTTTATCAATGAGCTTGCTTTAGAACTCTCAAGAAATGGTAAACATGGTATTCAATTATCCCAGGTGCTGTGGAGATTTTTATGATGCTGTTTGCCGATGATGTAATTCTGTTGTCTAGTACAGCAATAGGATTGCAAAACCAATTGAATGTTTTGAAACGGGAAGCTGATAAACTACAGTTGACAGTAAACCTTGATAAAACCAACATTATTGTGTTTCGGAAGGTGGATATTTAGCTAAGAATGAAGTTTGGTGGTATGGTAATTCTGAGGTTAAAGTAACCAATTCGTACAAATATTTAGGAATGTTTTTTACAACAAAACTAAGTTGGAATTCAGGCTGGTGTGAAACAAGTAGAAAAGGCAAAAAGGAGTGATAGAAATTTTTAAAACGTTGAAGAAATTAAATACTACTGATCCACACATATTTCGGAAGCTATTTGATACCAGATTGAACCGATTCTTACATATGGTGCTGAAATATGGGGACTTGAAGAAAATCTAAAAATAGAAAGAGTGCACACTTATGCAATCAAAAGGTTTCTGAATATTCCGATTCATTCGTCCAATAAGGATAGCTTACGGTGAAACAGGAAGGTACCCTTTGTAATCAGATGTATTGTAAAGTGTGTTAGATACTGGTGTAAAATAATACGATTACCAGTAGCTAGACTGAGCAGCAAGCCTTATGACATGATGCTGCAACAATGTGAGTTAGGAAATGTTAACTGGGCCTCTAAGGTTAAGAAAGTGCTGACAGAGAATGGGTTTGGGATAGTGTGGTTGAGCCAGGCAGTCGGAAACGAGACCGCTTTTATGTCTGAATTCAAAGATAGACTAATTTCCTCGTATAAACAAAACTGGCACAGCCAACTAGAAGAACATGATGATATTCCTGGTTCCTATCCTTCAAAAGTAACTTGGAGGCAGAAAGTATTTACATCTTAGTATCTATCGGTGGAAAAGAGGTATCCTTGCAAGATTTAGGAATAGAACACTGGGATTAATGCTAATAAAGATGGTATCTAAATAATGATGCTGTTGATGATTCATGTCCATTATGTAATGATATTGCAATTAGAGAAGATGAATTACATTTTTTGTTCACTTGTCCTGCTTATGGGAACATTAGAAAAAGATCAAGACTCTTTGATTATAACATAGTCAAGAGTCGAAACCTTAACAATATTTTGCAAACACAATGATGGAACATTGTTAAAGATGCTAGCAAAATATCTAACAGAAGCTGTAGACACGCGGAAGAAAATTATGAATGAATAAAAGTTCAAAACACTGAGGGGATATCAATTATATTTCATTTTATTGTTCAGAATACTTATCTGACCTTGAAGCTTGATGGTTCAAGTGAGTGTTTTCATATTCAAGCCAGATAAATCATTCTGTACAGAGAATGTATGTGAATGGGGAGAAGGGAGGATAAGTATACAAATGCGTGCGTGCAAGTCGATGGAAGATAGGATGTATCAGTGTGCGTATGTGAAGGAATGGTTGTTGTGTGAGAATGATTTTGTACTAGAACTTACATGAAACGCAATTGAGTGATGGAAATGGAAATCATTTCTTAATTTTGATTAGTTGTGTAGACACCTAATTTGCAGTTTTCCTTTTGTTTTCTTTTCTTCTATGCATGAAAAAGGACATTGTACCCCTTGACAAAAAGGCTATAAGCCATTGTCAATAAAAGATGTCAGTATCAGTGTCAGTATCTATCTATCTATCTATCTATCTATCTATCTATCTATCTATCTATCTATCTATCTGTCTGTCTGTCTGTCTGTCTGTCTGTCTGTCTGTCTGTCCGTCCGTCCGTCCACCCATCCATCTATCTATCTATCTTATCTATCTATTATCTATCTATCTATCTATCTATCTATCTATCTATCTATCTACACACACACACACACACACAACACACAACACACACACACACACACACACACACACACACACACTGGGCCATGGGAAATAGCCCCAAGTATAGCCTGGGGTTACTCTAATAGATTATTAGGAAACTAAAAGGGGGTGGGATGGTAATGCTGGGTGGCCTCAGGGATCATACGTTTTGGGGAGTGATGATCTACGGCTGTCGTCCATCAAGTTGATAGTCGGCGTGCCAATGAACTGTCTGTGTGTGCCCCTGTACTGTCTGTGCCCCTGTACTGGCTGTGCCCCTGTACTGTCTGTGCCCTGTACCGTGTCCTGTACTGTGTTTGCCCCTGTCCTGTCTGTGCCTGCACGTGTGTGCACTGTACTGTGTGTGCCCTGTACTGTCTGTGCCCTGTTGTGTGTGCACCTGTACTGTCTGTGCCCTGCACTGTGTGTGCACCTGTACTGTCTGTGCCTGCACTGTGTG
>CM031611.1:3427794-3460294 GCA_018398815.1 Conus ventricosus
ACCCCAAACACACACACACACACACACACACACACCACACTCATAGAGTCAGTTAGAGAGGTGAGATCGAGTCAGATTAAGATCTATCTATCGATCTATCTAGCCATTGATCTACCTATCTGTCTATCTGCCCATCTCTCTGTGTAACTTATTGACACAAGTTTTTACATTCTCTTCTTGACCAAAGCTATTATGGTACAAGTATGTTATAAACGACAAAATCAAAACTTACTGTTGTTGAGCTTGATGAGCAAATGCTACGGTAAGATTGTCAACACGACACTTGCACAATGAATGGAAACAAATAAAACTGACAAGAGACGGGGTCCGGATTCAGAGACATTCCACACTGAACCATTGAGAAAATGCAGTCATGGAGAATGTTTAAAAATGGGTGGTACACTTGATGCTTATTCGGTAGAACAGAAAAGTGCCGTTTACTCTGTGTAACGTGAATCTGGATTTGAATTTTTGCCCAGGAATGTTAAATCTAAGAAGGCTGTTCCGGACTTCCCTGTTTAACACTTGATAGCTCCCTAACAGATTTTTGCCCCCTGATCGTTCTGTAGATTGTAGACAAGGTACTTTCTGGCGCTGAACTTTCTTCACAGCATCTACGGATTAAAAAAGCGCGCATGGTATTCAACTGTTTACCTGGTCTAGTTACGCTATTCCTACCTTTGTTTGGTCTTCAAAAACAAATTATTAACTTACACGTAGCTTGCAAGTAACCGTTTTTATCAATAAAGATAAACCAGAAATCAAGGTTTTTCGGAAACGGGATATTGAGGGTAAGAATGAGAATCGACTCTGAACAAGGATATCTTGGAGCGAGTGTTGGACTAAATACCTAAGATTTGTTGTTACGATGACAAGGAGCCTGTGGTGATGTTGTGACAGTGATAGGCAAAAGAGCTTGTATTTAATGTGAAAAATACATTTATATTGGCACAATCCATGAATATTTCGAATTTTGTCAAGATCTTTGACACTCCAGTGCAACATGCACTGGTCTAAACAGCGGAAATCGGGGGCATAAACACATGGGATAATATTGAAAAACAGCGGAAATCGGGGGCATAAACACATGAGATAGTATGAAAAACAGCGGAAATTGGGGGCATAAACACATGAGATAATATTGAAAACAGCGGAAATCGGGGGCATAAACATGAGATAATATTGAAAACAGCGGAAATCGGGGGCATAAACACATGAGATAATATTGAAAAACAGCGGAAATCGGGGGCATAAACACATGAGATAATATTGAAAAACAGCGGAAATCGGGGGCATAAACACATGAGATAATATTGAAAAACAGCGGAAATCGGGGGCATAAACACTGAGATAATATTGAAAAAACAGCGGAAATCGGGGGCATAAACACATGAGATAATATTGAAAAACAGCGGAAATCGGGGGCATAAACACATGAGATAATATTGAAAAACAGCGGAAATCGGGGGCATAACACATGAGATAATATTGAAAAACAGCGGAAATCGGGGGCATAAACACATGAGATTAATATTGAAAAACAGCGGAAATCGGGGGCATAAACACATGAGATAATATTGAAAAACAGGGAAATCGGGGGCATAAACACATGAGATAATATTGAAAAACAGCGGAAATCGGGGGCATAAACACATGAGATAATATTGAAAAGCAGCGGAAATCGGGGGCATAAACACATGAGATAATATTGAAAAACAGCGGAAATCGGGGGCATAAACACATGAGATAATATTGAAAAACAGCGGAAAATCGGGGCATAAACACATGAGATAATATTGAAAAACAGCGGAAATCGGGGGCATAAACACATGGGATAATAATGAAAAACAGCGGAAATCGGGGGCATAAACACATGGGATAATATTGAAAAACAGCGGAAATCGCGGGCATAAACACATGGGATAATATTGAAAAACAGCGGAAATCGGGGGCATAAACACATGGGATAATATTGAACAACAGCGGAAATCGGGGGCATAAACACATGAGATAATATTGAAAAACAGCGGAAATCGGGGCATAAACACATGAGATAATATTGAAAAACAGCGGAAATCGGGGGCATAAACACATGGGATAATATTGAAAACAGCGGAAATCGGGGGCATAAACACATGGGATAATATTGAAAAACAGCGGAAATCGGGGGCATAAACACATGGGATAATATTGAAAAACAGCGGAAATCGGGGCATAAACACATGGGGTAATATTGAAAAACAGCGGAAATCGGGGGCATAAAACACATGGGATAATATTGAAAAACAGCGGAAATCGAGGGCATAAACACATGGGATAATATTGAAAAACAGCGGAAATCGGGGCATAAACACATGGGATAATATTGAAAAACAGCGGAAATGTGGGGCATAAACACATGGGATAATATTGAAAAACAGCGGAAATCGTGGGCATAAACACATGGGATAATATTGAAAAACAGCGGAAATCGGGGGCATAAACACATGAGATAATATTGAAAAACAGCGGAAATCGGGGGCATAAACACATGAGATAATATTGAAAAACAGCGGAAATCGGGGGCATAAACACATGAGATAATATTGAAAAACAGCGGAAATCGGGGGCATAAACACATGAGATAATATTGAAAAACAGCGGAAATCGGGGGCATAAACACATGAGATAATATTGAAAAACAGCGGAAATCGGGGGCATAAACACATGAGATAATATTGAAAAACAGCGGAAATCGGGGGCATAAACACATGAGATAATATTGAAAAACAGCGGAAATCGGGGGCATAAACACATGAGATAATATTGAAAAACAGCGGAAATAGGGGGCATAAACACATGAGATAATATTGAAAAACAGCGGAAATCGAGGACACAAACACATGAGATAATATTGAAAAACAGCGGAAATCGGGGGCATAAACACATGAGATAATATTGAAAAACAGCGGAAATCGGGGGCATAAACACATGAGATAATATTGAAAAACAGCGGAAATCGGGGGCATAAACACATGAGATAACATTGAAAAACAGCGGAAATCGGGGGCATAAACACATGAGATAACATTGAAAAACAGCGGAAATCGGGGGCATAAACACATGAGATAACATTGAAAAGCAGCGGAAATCGGGGGCATAAACACATGAGATAATATTGAAAAACAGCGGAAATCGGGGGCATAAACACATGAGATAATATTGAAAAACAGCGGAAATCGGGGGCATAAACACATGAGATAATATTGAAAAACAGCGGAAATCGGGGGCATAAACACATGAGATAATATTGAAAAACAGCGGAAATCGGGGGCATAAACACATGAGATAATATTGAAAAACAGCGGAAATCGGGGGCATAAACACATGAGATAATATTGAAAAACAGCGGAAATCGGGGGCATAAACACATGGGATAATATTGAAAAACAGCGGAAATCGGGGACATAAACACATGAGATAATATTGAAAAACAGCGGAAATCGGGGCATAAACACATGGGATAATATTGAAAAACAGCGGAAATCGGGGGCATAAACACATGAGATAATATTGAAAAACAGCGGAAATCGGGGGCATAAACACATGAGATAATATTGAAAAACAGCGGAAATCGGGGGCATAAACACATGAGATAACATTGAAAAACAGCGGAAATCGGGGGCATAAACACATGAGATAATATTGAAAAACAGCGGAAATCGGGGGCATAAACACATGAGATAATGTTGAAAAACAGCGGAAATCGGGGGCATAAACACATGAGATAATATTGAAAAACAGCGGAAATCGGGGGCATAAACACATGAGATAATATTGAAAAACAGCGGAAATCGGGGCATAAACACATGAGATAATGTTGATAAACAGCGGAAATCGGGGGCATAAACACATGAGATAATATTGAAAAACAGCGGAAAATCGGGGGCATAAAACATGAGATAATATTGAAAAACAGCGGAAATCGGGGGCATAAACACATGAGATAATATTGAAAAACAGCGGAAATCGGGGGCATAAACACATGAGATAATATTGAAAAACAGCGGAAATCGGGGCATAAACACATGAGATAATATTGAAAAAGAGCGGAATCGGGGCATAAACACATGAGATAATATTGAAAAAGAGCGGAAATCGGGGGCATAAACACATGAGATAATATTGAAAAACAGCGGAAATCGGGGGCATAAACACATGAGATTGTTTTGAAAAACAGCGGAAATCGGGGGCATAAACACATGGGATAATATTGAAAAACAGCGGAAATCGGGGGCATAAACACATGAGATAATATTGAAAAACAGCGGAAATCGGGGGCATAAACACATGAGATAATATTGAAAAACAGCGGAAATCGGGGGCATAAACACATGAGATAATATTGAAAAACAGCGGAAATCGGGGGCATAAACACATGAGATAGTATTGAAAAACAGCGGGAAATCGGGGGCATATAACACATGAGATAATTTTGAAAAACAGCGGAAATCGGGGCATAAACACATGAGATAGTATTGATAAACAGCGGAAATCGGGGGCATAAACACATGGGATAATATTGAAAAACAGCGGAAATCGGGGGCATAAACACATGAGATAATATTGAAAAAGAGCGGAAATCGGGGGCATAAACACATGGGATAATATTGATAAACAGCGGAAATCGGGGGCATAAAACATGAGATAATATTGAAAAACAGCGGAAATCGGGGGCATAAACACATGAGATAATATTGAAAAACAGCGGAAATCGGGGGCATAAACACATGAGATAATATTGAAAAACAGCGGAAATCGGGGGCATAAACACATGAGATAATATTGAAAAACAGCGGAAATCGGGGGCATAAACACATGAGATAATATTGAAAAACAGCGGAAATCGGGGGCATAAACACATGAGATAGTTTTGAAAAACAGCGGAAATCGGGGGCATAAACACATGGGATAATATTGAAAAACAGCGGAAATCGGGGGCATAAACACATGAGATAATATTGAAAAACAGCGGAAATCGGGGGCATAAACACATGAGATAATATTGAAAAACAGCGGAAATCGGGGGCATAAACCATGAGATAATATTGAAAAACAGCGGAAATCGGGGGCATAAACACATGAGATAGTATTGAAAAACAGCGGAAATCGGGGGCATAAAACACATGAGATAATTTTGAAAAACAGCGGAAATCGGGGCATAAAACACATGAGATAGTATTGATAAACAGCGGAAATCGGGGGCATAAACACATGGGATAATATTGAAAAACAGCGGAAATCGGGGGCATAAACACATGAGATAATATTGAAAAAGAGCGGAAATCGGGGGCATAAACACATGGGATAATATTGATAAACAGCGGAAATCGGGGGCATAAACACATGAGATAATATTGAAAAACAGCGGAAATCGGGGGCATAAACACATGAGATAATATTGAAAAACAGCGGAAATCGGGGGCATAAACACATGAGATAATATTGAAAAACAGCGGAAATCGAGGGAATAAACACATGAGATAATATTGAAAAACAGCGGAAATCGGGGGCATAAACACATGAGATAATATTGAAAAACAGCGGAAATCGGGGGCATAAACACATGAGATAATATTGAAAAACAGCGGAATTCGGGGGCATAAACACATGAGATAATATTGAAAAACAGCGGAAATCGGGGCATAAACACATGAGATAATATTGAAAAACAGCGGAAATCGGGGGCATAAACACATGTGATAATATTGAAAAACAGCGGAAATCGGGGGCATAAACACATGAGATAATATTGAAAAACAGCGGACATCGGGGGCATAAACACATGAGATAATATTGAAAAACAGCGGACATCGGGGGCATAAACACATGAGATAATATTGAAAAACAGCGGAAATCGGGGGCATAAACACATGAGATAATATTGAAAAACAGCGGAAATCGGGGGCATAAACACATGAGATAATATTGAAAAACAGCGGAAAATCGGGGGCATAAACACATGAGATAATATTGAAAAACAGCGGAAATCGGGGGCATAAACACATGAGATAATATTGAAAAACAGCGGAAATCGGGGGCATAAACACATGAGATAATATTGAAAAACAGCGGAAATCGGGGGCATAAACACATGAGATAGTTTTGAAAAACAGCGGAAATCGGGGGCATAAACACATGGGATAATATTGAAAAACAGCGGAAATCGGGGGCATAAACACATGAGATAATATTGAAAAACAGCGGAAATCGGGGCTTAAACACATGAGATAATATTGAAAAACAGCGGAAATCGGGGGCATAAACACATGAGATAATATTGAAAAACAGCGGAAATCGGGGGCATAAACACATGAGATAGTATTGAAAAACAGCGGAAATCGGGGGCATAAACACATGAGATAATTTTGAAAAACAGCGGAAATCGGGGCATAAACACATGAGATAGTATTGATAAACAGCGGAAATCGGGGGCATAAACACATGGATAATATTGAAAAACAGCGGAAATCGGGGGCATAAACACATGAGATAATATTGAAAAACAGCGGAAATCGGGGGCATAAACACATGGGATAATATTGATAAACAGCGGAAATCGGGGGCATAAACACATGAGATAATATTGAAAAACAGCGGAAATCGGGGGCATAAACACATGAGATAATATTGAAAAACAGCGGAAATCGGGGGCATAAACACATGAGATAATATTGAAAAACAGCGGAAATCGAGGGCATAAACACATGAGATAATATTGAAAAACAGCGGAAATCGGGGGCATAAACACATGAGATAATATTGAAAAACAGCGGAAATCGGGGGCATAAACACATGAGATAATATTGAAAAACAGCGGAATTCGGGGGCATAAACACATGAGATAATATTGAAAAACAGCGGAAATCGGGGGCATAAACACATGAGATAATATTGAAAAACAGCGGAAATCGGGGGCATAAACACATGAGATAATATTGAAAACAGCGGAAATCGGGGGCATAAACACATGAGATAATATTGAAAAACAGCGGAAATCGGGGGCATAAACACATGAGATAATATTGAAAAACAGCGGAAATCGGGGGCATAAACACATGAGATAATATTGAAAAACAGCGGAAATCGGGGGCATAAACACATGAGATAATATTGAAAAACAGCGGAAATCGGGGGCATAAACACATGAGATAATATTGAAAAACAGCGGAAATCGGGGGCATAAACACATGAGATAATATTGAAAAACAGCGGAATTCGGGGGCATAAACACATGAGATAATATTGAAAAACAGCGGAATTCGGGGGCATAAACACATGAGATAATATTGAAAAAGCGGAAATCGGGGGCATAAACACATGAGATAATATTGAAAAACAGCGGAAATCGGGGGCATAAACACATGAGATAATATTGAAAAGAAGATATTTTCTCATGTAAGCAATTTTGATTCCTGTTAAAACATAAGTTCGTTTTTACTACAAAAGAAGTGTGCAGTATTCATAATATGTTAATCGTTTTGTAGATGTAAGAAGTATTGCTTAAAATTTTAACGATGGGCTGTGAAGACTCCCAAGACTGGCGTACATCATGTTAAAATCTGAAAGATCTTAGTAAAAGGCGCTAGGCTAGTTGCAAATTGTTTGTGTAGTATATGCTGTAGGGTTGTATCGTTAATCAGGGAGTGAGGTTTGAAATTTCAGTTTTGTCGTCGTTCAAACAAAGACAGAAGGATAATTATGTGAAAGACTGGAATGGGTAAGTTGTGAAGAAAGACTTATAAAGCGCTAATCGACCTTCTAAACGTTCATTTAAACGTGGGTATTTCCGTGATGAGCTCTTTCAAATAAGATCGTGTATACTGTCCATAAATGGCTTTTTCTTCCGTTGCTCAGTCAAAATATAAACTACCAATGTCCTGTAAACTACCAATGTCCTGTAAACTACCAATGTCCTGTAAACTACCAATGTCCTGTAAACTACCAATGTCCTGTAAACTACCAATGTCCTGTCTGCAAAGGTAACAGCAGGTAAAAACCAGTGTGTACTTGTTCTCTGTATATGAAATCAAATACAGATACTTGATCAGAATTAAACAGCGCTACAATAATATTTTGCGTTGTGAAATCTGTTCGAAAGTTCTCTCTCTCTCTCTCTCTCTCTCTCTCTCTCTCTCTCTCTCCTCTCTCTCTCTCTGTGTGTGTGTGTTGTGTGTGTGTGTGTGTGTGTGTTTCATCAAGAGCAGTTGCCATTCAGTATTAGCAAATGTGATCATGTTGCTGAAATTTGACAAGTTGAAAGATTCACCACAGGTACTTTCTTTTTTTTTTTCTCCATCAACATACATCTTATTGTATACCTTGGCCAGAAGTGTATCAAATGAAATTCTAATCAGGTTTTGTTCTTGCATCTATCTGTTTGTTGCAGTGACGTAGCGGGAGGAGGAGGAGGAGGAGGAAGAGGAGGAGGAGGTCTGAAGCCCAGCATATCCGTTCTCCCCCTCTCCATTCCTGCCTCTCTGCCGCCCCGCACTCTCCATCCATCCCTCCCCCCGACTTAAGAAAAAAAAACAAACAAACCGCGATATTCGAGGCAGAATTGTACGGGTTGCTTTCTGTCGTTATCTCTTTTTCCTTTTCTTTCTTCGTGATTCTCCCAGATTCCTCATGGACTTCTTGGTCTTTAGGGCTGAAGGGGTGGGAGATAGCAGGTGGCACGTTATTGTATGCGTATGCCATTTTCTATTGAACTTTCTCTCTCTCTCTCTCTTCTCTCTCTCTCTCTCCTCTCTCTCTCTCTCTCTCTCTCTCTCTCTCTCTCTCTCTCTCTCTTCCTCCCCCCCCCCCCCCCCGATCTATCCTTCTCCCACACTCCCACAAACTCCCACCATTCCCTTTGTTCTTGTCATCAATCTTTCAGCCGTTAATTTATCGATTTGCATGGTTTAAAAGAAAAGTATGAATCACTAGCATCTGTCCTGCTACGTGAAATTAATTCATTGCTGCTCCATCTATCGGTCTGTCAATCATGGTATTTGCCTGTTGCAGGGTGCGGCTTTGTCTCCGTCTATCACCGTGTTTGAACTTAGAGTTTGAGTTTAGCTCAACAACGACAGTATTTGTAGTTATGGGTTGAGTAGGTTGACCTGTGACATTAGAGTAACTTGTACAAATTCTCTCTCTCTCTCTCTCTCTCTCTCTCTCTCTCTCTCTCTCTCTCTCTCTCTCTCTCTCTCTCTCTCTCTCTCTCTCCCTCCCCTCTCCCTCTCTCTCTACCACCCACAGACAGGCGTATTTGTTCTTTTAAACAGAACTGGCACTCAGATATAGAAAATAAAGAAAAATATTGCTGGTTTTTCTCATTCAAAAATGTGTTTCATTCTGAAACGTTTCTCAATGTCATAACAGATAAATGGCACGGAATAAATTATGCAAGATTCAGGTTGAGAACTTTAGGTTTTAATGCGAATAAAACATGCTTTGAATGTGAAACATCCGCAAAATCTCCTCGTCCCCCATGTAGACAGATTATTGACGATGAAGAACACTTTCTGTTCCACTGTACTGTTTATAATGAAGTGCGGACAATTTTTTCCAGTTAGATAGAGAGAAAAGACTAGATGTCGCTGTCGTGTCATCATCAGATGATGAATTGTAATTCAATCAGTTGCGAAATTCATCGCGGAAGCATTGAAAATTAGACAGATGAAGGATAGAGAGATTTAAGATAATGCATAATAAGAGACATATGAATATATAATATCATTCATCGCATGTGGAATAGATAAGTAAGATATAACATCATCATTTGATTGAGTGGATGGTTGAGTCAGTCTTACGATTTTGAAAAGCCTTACTGCATTACTCCTGTGCGCGAGGACATAAGGAAATGCTACGAATTATTTGTTTTTGTTAACCTTTGATTTGATACACACTAGGAATGAATGTGTACTATTTGTTTGCAGGAAAGGAAGAGGGAAATGTTATTGTTCTGTTACCCCCTCCCCCCTTGTTAAAAGACCTCTATGGTGATGACAATCAAATATGGCAGTGTGAACGTGTCTCTGCCAGCCACGAAGATGTCAATGTCAGTTTGATACTCACTGCACGCATGGCATTCTTGTTTTTCTGGCTCTGTCTCTGACGCTCTGGCTCCATGATGACGGCTCCTGAATCCACACAACTGATCAAATTATGTGTTGACGAATTTCGAAATTAGCCAAGCGGAGACAACCACAGAACGGTTAACGTAAACAAAAGCACGCAAGAGAGAGAGAGAGAGAGAGAGAGAGAGAGAGAGAGAGAGAGAGAGAGAGAGAGAGAGAGAGAGAGAGAGAGAGAGAGACAGAACAGACAGACAGACAGACAGACAGAGAGGGGATAATCAAATGTAACATTTGTTTTACTTGTCTGCGGACAAAAAGGGTCAAAATGTCTCCTGTCCTCTCTGTTTGAAGACACGTAAAATGGGGCGATATAGATATATAGTATTTAGACACAGAGACTTACAGAGCGATTGGATACAAAAAAGTATGAATCTGTAGACATAGTGACAATGACTCATAAGATCTGATTTAGAATGAGACGCAACAGAGACGGACCGACGCTTATCGAAATACATAAAATGCAGGAACATTACAAACAGTGGATCTCTCTGTCTGTCTGTCTGTCTGTGTGTGTGTGTGTCTGTCTGTCCCCCCCCTCTCTCTCTCTCTCTCTCTCTCTCTCTCTCTCTCTCTCTCTCTCTCTGTATGTATAGATATAGATGTATACATAGATATAGATGTATAGTAATATATAGATATAGATATACAAATATATATTTAGAGATGTGTGTGTGTGTGTGTGTGTGTGTGTGTGTGTGTGTGTGTGTGAGTGGTGTGTGTGTGTGTGTGTGTAGATAGATAGATAGATAGATAGATAGATAGATAGATAGATAGATAGATAGATAGATAGATAGATAGATAGATAGATGGATAGATAAATGTATATTTGCAGAGGAAAAGGGCATCTTGCAGTTATCGTGTCGCGTGGTTCTCGTCTGTACCTAATCATAGCTCCTTTACCAAGACCATTTTATGACAGACAGTACAGGGCACAGACAGCACAGGGCACAGACAGTACAGGGGCACAGACAGTACAGGGCACAGACTGTACAGCGGCACAGACAGTACAGGGCACAGACAGTACAGGGCACAGACAGTACAGGGCACAGACACTACAAAGGCACAGACAGTACAGGGAACAGACAGTACAGGGGCACAGACAGTACAGAGCACAGACAGTACAGAGGCACAGACAGTACAGGGGCACAGACAGTACAGGGCCACAGACAGTACAGGGACACAGACAGAACAGAGGCACAGACAGAACAGGGGAACAGACAGTACAGGGGCACAGACAGTACAGGGCACAGAGAGTACAGAGGCACAGACAGTACAGGGACACAGACAGTACAGGGGCATAGACAGTACAGGGCACAGACAGTACAGGGCATAGACAGTAGAGGGGCACAGAAAGTACAGGGGCACACACAGACAGTATAGGGGCACACACAGACAGTACAGGGCACAGACAGTACAGGGACACAGACAGTATAGGGCACAGACAGACAGTACATGGGCAAAGACAGTACATGGGCACAGACAGTACAAGGGCACAGACAGTACATGGACACAGACAGTACAGGGCACAGACAGCACAGGGACACAGACAGTATAAGGGCACAGACAGTACAAGGGCATAGACAGTACAGGGACACAGACAGTATAAGGGCACAGACAGTACAGGGCACAGACAGTACAGGGACACAGACAGTATAAGGCACAGACAGTACAGGGCACAGACATTACAGGGACACAGACAGTATAAGGGCACAGACAGTACAGGGACACAGACATTATAAGGGCACAGACAGTACAGGGCACAGACAGTACAGAGACACAGACAGTATAAGGGCACAGACAGTACAGGGTACAGACAGTACAGGGACACAGACAGTATAAGGGCACAGACAGTACAGGGACACAGACAGTATAAGGGCACAGACAGTACAGGGCACAGACAGTACAAGGACACAGACAGTATAAGGGCGCAGACAGTACAGGGCACAGACAGTACAGGGCACAGAAAGTACAGGGACACAGACAGTATAAGGGCACAGACAGTTACAGGGCACAGACAGTACAGGGCACAGACAGTACAGGGACACAGACAGTATAAGGGGCACAGACAGTATAGGGCACAGACAGTACAGTGCCACAGACAGTACAGGGCCACAGACAGTACAGGGACACAGTATAGGGGCACAGACAGTATAGGGGCACAGACAGTACAGGGCCACAGGCAGTACAGGGGCATAGACAGTAGAGGGACACAGACAGTACAGGGCACAGAGAGGACAGGGACAAAGACAGTATAGGGGCACAGACAGACAGTACATGGGCACAGACAGTACAGGGGCACATACAGTACAGGGCACAGACAGGACAGGGCACACACAGTATAGGGGCACAGACAGTACAGGGGCACAGACAGTACAGGGCAGAGACAGTACAGGGGCACAGACAGGACAGGGGCACACACAGTACAGGGCACAGACAGTACAGGGGCACAGACAGTACAGGGCACACACAGTACAGGGCACAGACAGTACAGGGGCACAGACAGTACAGGGGCACAGACAGTACAGGGGCACACACAGTACAGGCACAGACAGTACAGGGCACAGACAGTACAGGGCATAGACAGTACAGGGCACAGACAGTACAGGGCACACACAGTACAGGGCACAGACAGTAGAGAGGCACAGACAGTACAGGGCAAATACAGTACAGGCACAGACAGTAAAGGGGAACACACAGTAGAGGGCACAGACAGTACAGGGGCACACACAGTACAGGGACATGGTGCAGGGCACACACAGTACAGGGCACAGACAGTACAAGGGCACACACAGCACAGGGCACAGACAGCACAGGTGCACACACAGTACAGGGGCACAGACAGTACAGGGGCACACACAGTACAGGGGCACACACAGTGCAGGGCACAGACAGTACAGAAGCACACACAGTACAGGGCACAGACAGTACAGGGCACAGAAAGGACAGGGGCACAGACAGTACAGGAGCACAGACAGTACAGGTGCACACACAGTACAGGGCACACACAGTACAGGTGCACACACAGTACAGGGCACACACAGTACAGGGGCAAACACAGTACAGGGCACAGACAGTACAGGGGCACAGCCAGTACAGGCGCAGGAACAGTACAGGGGCACACACAGACAGTTCATTGGCACGCCGACTATCAACTTGATGGACGACAGCCGTAGATCATTACTCCCCAAAACGTATGATCCCTGAAGCCACCCAGCATTACCATCCCACCCCCTCTTAGTTTCTTAATAATCTATTAGAGTAACCCCAGGCTATACTTGGGGCTATTTCCCATGGCCCAGTGTGTGTGTGTGTGTGTGTGTGTGTGTGTGTGTGTGTGTGTGTGTGTGTGTGTGTGTGTGTGTGTGTGTGTGTGTGTGTGTGTGTGTGTGTTTGTGTGTGTGTGTGTGTGTGTGTGTGTGTGTGGTGTGCGTGCGTGCGTGTGTGTAGATAGAAGATAGATAGATAGATAGATAGATAGATAGATAGATAGATAGATAGATAGATAGATAGACAGACAGATAGATAGACAGATGGATAGATAAATGTATATTTGCAGAGGAAAAGGGCATCTTGCAGTTATCGTGTCGCGTTGTTCCTCGTTTGTACCTAATCGTAGCTCCTTTACCAAGACCATTTATGACAGACAGTACAGGGCACAGACAGTACAGAGGCACAACCAGTACAGGGCACAGCCAGTACAGGGCACAGCCAGTACAGGGGCACAGACAGTACAGGGCACAGACAGTACAGGGCACAGACAGTACAGGGCACAGACAGTACAGGGGCACAGACAGTACAGGGCACAGACACTACAGAGGCACAGACAGTACAGGGGCACAGACAGTACAGGGGCACAGACAGAACAGAGGCATAGACAGTACATGGGCATAGACAGTACGGGGGCACAGACAGTACAGGAACACAGACAGTACAGTGGCATAGTCAGAGCAGGGCACAGACAGTACAGCGGCACAGACAGTACAGGGGCATAGACAGTACAGGGCACAGACAGTACAGGGGCACAGACAGTACAGGGGCATAGACAGTAGAGGGGCACAGAAAGTACAGGGGCACACACAGACAGTATAGGGGCACACACAGACAGTACAGGGCACAGACAGTACAGGGACACAGACAGTATAGGGGCGCAGACAGACAGTACATGGGCACAGACAGTACAGGGGCACAGACAGTACAGGGGAACAGACAGTACAGGGACACAGACAGTACAGGGCACAGACAGTACAGGGGCACACAGTACAGGGACACAGACAGTACAGGGGCACAGACAGTACAGGGACACAGACAGTACAGGGGCACAGACAGCACAGGGGTACAGACAGTACAGGGACACACAGAACAGGGCACAGACAGTACAGGGGCACAGACAGTGCAGGGACACAGACAGTACAGGGCACAGACAGTACAGGGAAACAGACAGTATAGGGGCAAAGACAGTACAGGGCACAGACAGTACAGGGACACAGACAGCATAGGGGCACAGACAGACAGTACATGGGCACACACAGTACAGGGCCACAGACAGCACAGGGACACAGACAGTACAGGGGCACAGACAGTACAGGGCACAGACAGGACAGGGGCACAGACAATGCAGGGCACAAGCAGTACAGGGGCACAGACAGTACAGGGGCACAGACAGTGCAGGGGCACACACAGTACAGGGCACAGACAGTACAGGGGCAAACACAGTACAGGGACACGGTACAGCGCACAGACAGTACAGGGGCACACACAGTACAGGGCACAGACAGTACAGGGGCAAACACAGTACAGGGACACGGCACAGGGCACACACAGTACAGGGCACAGCCAGTACAGGGCACAGACAGTACAGGTGCACAGCCAGTACAGGGCACAGACAGTACAGGGCACAGCCAGTACAGTAGCACAGCCAGACAGGGCACAGCCTGTACAGGGCACAGACAGTACAGGGCACAGACAGTACAGGGCACAGACACTACTGAGGCACAGACAGTACAGGGCACAGACAGTACAGGGGCACAGACAGAACAGAAGCATAGACAGTACAGGGGCATAGACAGTACAGGGGCACAGACAGTACAGGGACACAGACAGTACAGTGGCATAGTCAGAGCAGGGCACAGACAGTATAGGGGCATAGACAGTACAGGGGCATAGACAGTACAGGGCACAGACAGTACAGGGGCACAGACAGTACAGGGGCATAGACAATAGAGGGGCACAGAATGTACAGGGGCACACACAGACAGTATAGGGGCACACACAGACAGTACAGGGCACAGACAGTACAGGGACACAGACAGTATAGGGGCGCAGACAGACAGTACATGGGCACAGACAGTACAGGGCACAGACAGTACAGGGCACAGACAGTACATGGACACAGACAGTACAGGGCACAGACAGTACAGGGCACAGACAGTACAGGGACACAGACAGTATAGGGGCACAGACAGTATAGGGGCAAAGACAGTACAGGGCACAGACAGTACAGGGCACAGACAGTGCAGGGCACAGACAGTACAGGGACACAGACAGTATAAGGGCACAGACAGTACAGGGCACAGACAGTACAGGGCACAGACAGTACAGGGACACAGACAGTATAGGGGCACAGACAGTATAGGGGCACAGACAGTACAGGGCAACAGACAGTACAGGGCCACAGACAGTATAGGGACACAGACAGTACAGTGCACAGACAGTATAGGGGCAAAGACAGTACAGGGCACAGACAGTACAGGGACACAGACAGTATAGGGGCACAGACAGACAGTACATGGGCACACACAGTACAGGGCCACAGACAGTACAGGGACACAGACAGTACAGGGCACAGACAGCACAGGGACACAGACAGTACAGGGGCACAGACAGGACAGGGGCACGGACTGTGCAGGGGCACAACCTGTACAGGGGCACAGACAGTATAGTGGCACAGACAGTGCAGGGCACAGACAGTACAGGGGCAAACACAGTACAGGGACACGGTACAGGGCACAGACAGTACAGGGCACAGACAGTACAGGGGCACACACAGTACAGGGCACAGACAGTGCAGGGCCACACACAGTACAGGGCACAGAGAGTACAGGGCACAGACAGTACAGGGGCACAGACAGTACAGGTGCACACACAGTGCAGGGCACAGACAGTACAGGGGCAAGCACAGTACAGGGCACACACAGTACAGGTGCACACACAGTACAGGGCACAGACAGTACAGGTGCACACACAGTACAGGGCACAGACAGTACAGGGCACAGACAGTACAGGTGCACACACAGTGCAGGGCACAGACAGTACAGGGCACACACAGTACAGGGCGCAGACAGGACAGGGGCAAACACAGTACAGGGACACGGTACAGGCACAGACAGTACAGGGACACAGCCAGTACAGGGGCACAGACAGTACAGGGCACACACAGACAGTTCATTGGCACGGCGACTATCAACTTGATGGACGACAGCCATAGATCATTACTCCCCAAAACGTATGATCCCTGAGGCCACCCAGCATTACCATCCCACCCCCTCTTAGCTTCCTAATAATCTATTAGAGTAACCCCAGGCTATACTTGGGGCTATTTCCCATGGCCCAATGTGTGTGTGTGTGTGTGTGTGTGTGTGTGTGTGTGTGTGTGTGTGTGTGTGTGTGTGTGTGTGTGTGTGTGTGTGTGTGTGTGTGTGTGGTGTGTGTGTGTGTGTGTAGATAGATAGATAGATAGATAGATAGATAGATAGATAGATAGATAGATAGATAGATAGTAGATAGACAGATAGATAGACAGATGGATAGATAAATGTATATTTGCAGAGGAAAAGGCATCTTGCAGTTATCGTGTCGCGTTGTTCTCGTTTGTACCTAATCATAGCTCCTTTACCAAGACCATTTTATGACAGACAGTACAGGGCACAGCCAGTACAGGGGCACAGCCAGTACAGGGCACAGCCAGTACAGGGGCACAGCCAGTACAGGACACAGCCAGTACAGGCACAGCCAGTACAGAGCACAGCCAGTACAGGGCACAGACAGTACAGGGCACAGACAGTACAGGGAACAGACACTCCAGAGGCACAGACAGTACAGGGGCACAGACAGTACAGGGGCACAGACAGAACAGAGGCATAGACAGTACAGGGGCATAGACAGTACAGGGGCACAGACAGTACAGGGACACAGACAGTACAGTGGCATAGTCAGAGCAGGGCACAGACAGTATAGGGCACAGACAGTACAGGGCATAGACAGTAGAGGGGCACAGAAAGTACAGGGGCACACACAGACAGCATAGGGGCACACAACAGACAGTACAGGGCACAGACAGTACAGGGACACAGACAGCATATGGGCGCAGACAGACAGTACATGGGCACAGACAGTACAGGGGCATAGACAGTACAGGGGCACAGACAGTACAGGGACACAGACAGTACAGGGCACAGACAGCACAGGGACACAGACAGTATAGGGCACAGACAGTATAGGGGCACAGACAGTAGAGGGCCACAGACAGTACAGGGACACAGACAGTATAGGGACACAGACAGTATAGGGGCACAGACAGTACAGGGCCACAGACAGTACAGGGGCATAGACAGTATAGGGGCACAGACAGACAGTACATGGGCACACACATTACAGGGCCACAGACAGTATAGGGACAAAAAACAGTATAGGGGCATAGACAGTATAGGGGCACAGACAGACAGTACATGGCACACACAGTACAGGGCCACAGACAGTATAGGGACACAGACAGTATAGGGGCAAGACAGTACAGGGCACAGACAGTACAGGGACACAGACAGTATAGGGACACAGACAGTGACAGGGCACAGACAGCACAGGACACAGACAGTACAGGGACACAGACAGTACGGGGGCACAGACAGTACAGGTGCACACACAGTACGGGGCACAGACAGGACAGGGGCACAGACAGTGCAGGGGCACAAGCAGTACAGGGGCACAGACAGTACAGGGGCACAGACAGTGCAGGCACACACAGTGCAGGGCACAGACAGTACGGGGGCAAACTACAGTACAGGGACACGGTACAGAGCACAGACAGTACAGGGGCACAGCAGTACAGGGGCACAACGTACGGGGGCACAGACAGTACAGGGGCACACACACGGGCAAGCAGTTCAGGGGAAAGACGTACAGGGCCAGCAGTAAGGTGCAACGCAGTGAGGTCACAGACAGTACAGGTGCACACACAGTACGGGAAAAGCAGTAAGGTGCACAGCCGTTAGGGACACGGTAGAGGGCACGGGACAGTAAGGGGCACAGCCAGAAAGGGGGCACGACGTCATGGGCACCACAGACAGTTCTTTGGGCACCCCGCTATCAACTTGATGGACGAAGCCGTGTCATTACCCCCAAAAAAACGTTGATCCCGAGGCCCCCCGCATTCCATCCACCCCCTTTTTTCCTAATAAACTTTGAGAAACCAGGCTATATTTGGGGCTATTTCCATGGCCCAGTGTGTGTTGTGTGTGTGTGTGTGTGTGTTCGTTCGTTCAGTTCAGTTCGGGGTTTTTTTAAACGTTTTTCATCGCCAGATGTATAGATATTTGTTAAAAAAACAAAAAAAAAAAATAAAAATAAAAAAAAAATAAAAAAAATAATTATTGTACTGCAAAGCCATCTGATATGTGCAATTTACATAAGGAAAACCTATTGGTACACAAAGTTATGATCTTTACAAAAATTTTTTCAACCCCTTGACTCGAAATAACCCTGGCAATTTCAGCAACATGAACCTATAAGAAATATTACATTTTTCAAAATTATCTCTCAAAACCCTTTTCCTGATAAACGGAGGTCGACGAGCTTCAAACAAAAGATGACGCCCAGAAATTTTTTTCTCTGCAGACACAAAAAATACCCCTGAAATATTTTTGGGAAGTATTTGCCCTTAAATTTTGAATTAATCTAACAAAGTGCCTTGGGCCAAAGGTAAAGTAAAAATGTTTTGATTGGATTAATCCCCAAAAAGGACAATTAAGCGATTTTTTGATAAATTTTCAGCGTTTTCTATTTGCTCTTCTTTTGCAAGACTGTCTGCTATTTTATTCCACTTTATACCACAGTGGATGGGACCCAACAAAAATCAATTCTTTACCTAGAGTTATGAAAACAATGCAGTAATGTTTTATTTCAAAAAGCAATCTTTTCTAGCTTTACAGTCCCAACGCTCTGTAAATGTAAAACAGATTTGGAATCAACACACAGTAAGATTTTAAAAAAAGAAATTTGGGGTGTGTTATGTATGTACATCAAAAGCCTTTAGTATTGCTTTTATTCTGAGGTATAAACGGGAAAACCCCTTTCCAAAATGATATGATTTCCTGACATTTAAGGTGGGTATTATAAAGCAGAACCACTGTCAGAGGATTCCAATACCGACCATCTTTTAAAAACTTTTTAATGGTTTGGATAGCTGTTTTCTAAATGTTAACGAACTTCAGTGGTTAAAATATTTACATTATCACTTTTCTTTAAATAGTGTATTCGTAATCAAAAGAAGCGCTTAGGTGCTCCAAGGAGGCATTGGAGGTACCCCGGGGAAATTTTGGTTTATAGCAGTGATATCAATATTACAATGTGACATAAAGTCAGGTGTGTTTCTAACTGGTTGGATATATGATATGTTTTTGAACTTGGAAAATCTTTATTGGAATCCATCAGTTTTCTTCTGTAACTGAATTTTCCAACAGAGAGAGGGGAGAGAGAGAGAGAGAGAGAGAGGGGAGAGAGAGAGAAAAGAGAGGAGAGAGAAGGGGAGGAGAGAGAGAGAGAGAGAGAGCTATTTCAATATCAATACATTGTCTCGAAGCATACACCCCGCATAAACAGACATGTACATAGGCATAAACATATACAAAAGGATGTGTGTGTGTGTGTGTGTGTGCGTGTGTGTGTGTGGTGTGTGTGTGTGTGCGTGTGCGTGTGCGCGCGCGCGCGCGCGCGTGTGTGTGTGTGTGTGTGTGTGTGTGTGTGTGTGTGTGTGTGTGTGTGTGTGTGTGCGTGTGTGTGTGTGTGTTGGCGTGTAATTGTGTTTGTGTGTAATGTATAGGTTTTTGTACTTTCCTTCAACATTTCTCATAGGAAGTGGGGGGGGGGGGGGGGGGGGGGGGGTTCTCTCTGAGTTTTTTTTTTTCTCATTGAGTTTTTCCCCCTATTCCCTTAATGTCCGGGACTAGTGCGTCTGACTAGGGTTTTTTTGTTTTTTTTCACGGAGAACTTCCGTTTTCCCCCTCACCCCTTGGTGCCAGGGTGGGGCAACCCACTCTGGGGTCAGACTTGGGTTTGATGCTATTGGCGGCAAATCCACCCTGACCCTCCCCCCCCACACCCACTCCCTCTCCAAATCCACCCATTAGTTTTACAATGAACTTTTGTGTCTCATCGGCGAGATAGAGATAGAGAGAGAGAGAGAGAGAGGGGGGGGGGGGGGGGGGGGGGGGGGGGGAGGGAGGGGGAGCACTTGCTGAATAATGCAACCGCTTTTGCACTTTTTGTTCTGGCCGTTTTTTACTTTCTTTTGTATTCATTCCTTAATTAACGTATTTATCATTATTTAGTTAGTTAGTTGCTTACTTTTTTTTATTTTTTATTGATCTATTTATTTATGTATGTTTATTTATTCAACTTGTCTATTGATCTATATGTCTTTACCCTTGTTTATCTGTTTGTTAATTTATGGGTTTATGTATTTATTCGTTTGCCTATTTATTCATTTTTTTTCACTCCCTTTTAATTTTTCCAAGGGGGTTTTTTTTCCCTTTCTCGCTTTTCTGTTTTTCCCGCTTTTTCCGGTCCGGGTTGTGGGCCATCAAAAAACCCAAAAGGGGGAAGAAAAAGGTTTTGATCAAGGAGAAAAAAAGGGAAAACAAACAAGGAGAAAAAAAAGGACTTGTTTCGCAGCAAAAAGGGGTTTGTGGATTTGGGGCTTTCATTTTCTCTTCCACACAATTGTTCTTGGGCCGGGGAATCCTTTTAAAATTAGGGGCCCTTGGATGGGGTGTTTCGCACTGAAATTGTTGTGTGTGTGTGTGGGGGTGTGTGGTGTGTGTGTGTGTGGGGTGGTGTGGGGTTTTGGTGTGTGGTTTTGTGTGTTTTGTGCGCTTTGCGGCGTGCGTGCCCCCTTCGTGTTTTCTAGCGTGCGTCGCCTTCGTGTGTGCTTTGCGTACGGGGCCCCGCGTGCGTGCGGCGTTTTGGTGTATGTGTGTGTGTGTGTGTTTGGTGGTGTGTGTTTTGGAGAGAGGAGAGAGAGGGGAAGGGGAGAGGGGAGAAAAGAGAGAAAAGGGGAAGAGAGAGAGAGAGAGAGAGAGAGAAAATGGGGAGAGAGGGGGAAGAGAAGAGAGAAAAGAGAAAAGGAAACTCAAAACCCTCAGAACCAAAAATTTTTAAAATGAACGTGGGTTTTGGCCAAAATTTAATTTGGGGGTCCCAAATGGAAATGGGAGGGGGGGGCGGGGGGAAGGGGAGTAAAGGGAGAGGGGGGACGAAAAGGAAGAGGGGGGGGGGTGAGGGAGGAGGGGGAAAAAGATAAATTTTTTCCACATTTCACTTCCCAATCTTGACAGTCTTTTCCCAAAAAACATAAATTTTTGGGTAAAAATTTCAAAAATAAAACTTTATCTTACCAAAAAAAAAGCAAACGCTACATAAAGGAAGATGAAAAAATCTATATAAACATGAAGCAAAAAAATAAATTTATAAAATTTATCGAGCCGTAATAATCAGCCAGTCTTTTTCGTCAAAAATTAAACCTTATTTCTTTTTTTTAATCGCATGGAACAAATTTTAAAATTTGAAACTTTTTGGGGCCTATGATTCATACTCGTTGTTTTCCAACAGAACTTTTTACAGGCACTTTCATTGTTTCCTTTTAAAAATTTTTGCTCAAAGGTCTATAAACAGGCAAAAAACAAAAAAAATTTGATGCCCATTTTCAACGGGCCCCTCACAAAATAAAAAATTTTTTTTTTTCGATCAGATTAAACGTACCAAAGCACATTATAATTCAAGGAAGCACTTTAAATTTTAAAACGGAAAAAAAAGGGCTACACAAAACCCTTTAGATATCCAGGGTCAAAAAATTACTTTCTTTTTAAAAAAACATTTTTAAAATGTCTGTAAGTGTAAATCTATCCCGACTCTGAAAGTTGCTTTTCCCCCTTTTGAATAAAAGATGGGAAAATTTCTTTGTTTAAAAAAAATTTAAAAAAAACTGTTTAACACACCAACCCTTTTTGAAAACCAAACAATACTAAATTCCCGTTTAAACACAAAGTTTCTCTTCTTTTAAAACCCAAAGTTTTTCCCAGCTCTGTCTAATTCAAGAAAACCATCATGTAACCTTTTTGGGCAGTTTTTTCAGCATCCATATGCAAAAAATTTTAAAAACCAAAATTTTAAAAACATGAAACGTAAGAATTAACATACAGAGGGTATTTCCCCAGATCCCCATTACCATTTTAATTAGGAGTTCTACTTGGAACACCCTTTAAACCTTTTACATCCATTAAATGTACTATTTAACCCCCACCCCTTCTGAGGGGTAAAATTGTTTTGGGCTGAAACTTTACACAAAAATTTTTAAAAAAGGAAATTAAAACCCCTTTTCCCTTTATATTTTTGGGAAAAACCCTGCACAGTTTGGAAAAGGCTTTCTTTCCCTTTTGGTTGCCAATGCATTGTCCCTTTTTCTAGCACAAAATATGGGTTGTAAAATTTAAAACCCCCTAAATAACAATAACTATTTCCACCTCTAGTCTTGAAACCATCTTTAGAACCTTTTTTCATGTTTTCCCCCAGGAATCCCCCTTTTCTAAATTCCAAAATTTTTGGGTTTTTTCGTTTTTAACATATAACTCATGTTTTGAAACATGGGGTGTAAAATATTCAGTATTTTAGACCAGTTGGGGAAGTTGACAGCATTTACAACTTCTTCTGCGAACAATAATAAAATAACTCCATAATACCCGGAAACAGTTGACACCATGTTTCCCCTTTTTCTTCTATGTGAGTTCCCAAAAGGGTTTAATAAACATTGAAAATAATGTGGGGCTAAAACCACAATCCTTGTTTTTACTCCTATTGGGAAATTTCAACATTTGAAAATTTCATGATTTGATGGGAACACACAAACAAAAATTAAATTTGTACATTGTTTTGGGAGAGCCCCCAAAAATTTTCCCCTTTTACATTTTTTTTTTTTTTATACATTCCAAAAGTTTGGATAAAGCCAGAGTCAAACCCTTTCTAAAACCCAACGAAAGCAACATATATTTTTTTTGTACCTTTTTATTCTACATTTCTGGATAGCAGCATACACTTTTAAAAAATGATTAACAGTAGAGTTGGTTTTTTTCCCCCCCCCGAAACCCCTGCCTGATTTTCTAAAAATAAAGTTATTTTTTTTTAACCCCCGGTGTACATCTTGTTTTTAAATTTTGTTTTTATAACATTTAAATTATGATTCCTCCAGCAAAAAAAACTCCTTTTTAAAATTATCAGTTTCATGGGGGTTGCCTTTTTTTAAAATTACTGGTTTTTAAAAAATTTTTTTCCCGCCCACTCACGAGGAAAAACCCCTTTTAAATAAAAACGGTTTTAACCCAGTTTTGTCGGAAAATTTTGTACAGCGGACCTCCAAAATTTTAAAATTTCTGGGGAAACATCGTCTATTCCGCTAGCTTTATTTTTCTTGATTTTAGAAATATTTTGAATCTTAAACCCATGAAATAAACTGTTTCAAAACATGGTCCATTTTTTGGGCCGACAAATTTAAATATCAAACTGCTAAATGTTTTTCTCCGCCGCTGCTCTAAAAAACCCACTTTAAAATGTTTAAAACCAGCCCTTCTAGCTGATATCTCATTTTTTCATTCTCCCACACCCCCTTTTTCCTTAAAGGTTTTCCAAAAAATTGCAAAAGGTTGCCAGTTTCATTTGCTAACATTCGGCTTGCTGTTTTCTAAATGCTTGTTTTTTTCCACTTTTAGAAAGTATCGGAGTTTCTTTTTTTGGCTTTTACGTAGGGTTTATTCTGTCTTTTCCTTTTCGAGTTCTTCTGAAATATTTTAATTTACCCCTTTTCCTTTTTTGCTGCCTACACACCTTCACCCAACCATTCTGACCTTTTTTTTCCATTGACCGTAAAACGTTTTTAAACTGCTTTGGGGGGGGGGGGAAGGGCTTTTTTTTTAAAACATTTCCCACAAAATTATCAAAGCGCAGTCAAATGTCATTTTCCAAAGGGTTTGCAAAAAAAAGCCACATTAGTGGGTTTTGAATATCATAATTTCCAACATTTTTATAAAACCCCCTCTTTAAATTTTTTTTCCCCAAATAATTTTTTTTTTAAAAATTTATAGGGTGATTTTGGTTTGGAATTTTCAATTTTTCTCATGAAGTTTTTCACCCCTCTTCATCTTCAAAACCACTGGGGGGTTGGCGTTTTCAGTTAGGCTTTAAAACCTCAGAGTTACAATATTGACGGAGGGAAAGTAAGTCGTGGGAAACAATAAAAAACCCGACCGTATTTAAACTCCAAAAAACCCAAATTACTTGCGCAATCGAAAAAGCTCTTGGTCGAGTCCATTTAAAAAGTTTCATTAAAAATGTTCATAACCCCAATTAATTGCTCTCCAAAAGAGTTCTTTTGTTTATTTGAGACCGCCTTTTGGGGGAAATGTTAAATTTTCTGGAAAAACGTCTCAACAAAGTCAATGTTTATCACCCTGGGAAAAATTTTAATTTGGGAAAGAAATTCTTGCATTTAAAAATTTTCCATTTTCAAACATAAAAAAAAAAAGTCACCACCCTAATTTTATGCAAAACAAAATACATTCCCCAAAAAAATTTTCCCGGGCCCTATTTCCCCCGTTGAAATTTTCCCTAATTGGGGATCATTCGGGGGTATAAAAAGAACTTTTTAAATGAAATCTGGGGGAAAGGGGAGAGAGAGAGAGAGAGAGGAGGGGAGAGAGGGGGAAGAGAAGGAGAGAGGGGAGAGGAGGAGAAGAGGAGGGGAGAAAGTGCGCACACGCCCCATGAGAGAGAGGGGGAGAATAGAGAAGAGAGAGAGAGAGAAGAGAGAGAGAGAGGAAAAGAGGGGGAGAGAAGGGAAAAGGGGAGGGGAGAGAGAGAGAGACCAAGACCCCAAAGTTTTTATTCATAAAGGCCATAGCCCCCAAAAAAGGGGGGTATATACATTTTAAATCGCACATAGTATTGGTCTTTTCAATTTTTATAAACACTTTTCCTTTTTAAAAGCCTTTATATAAAAAAATAGCTAACTTTTTAAAAAGGTACTTTATTTGGGGATGCCATTAACCAAAAGAAAAATTGAACAACAAGGAAGTTTAAATACTTTTGGGGGAATGAATTGTTTTTCTAAAAAATTTTTTAACATTGGGCAAACCAAACAAAAATGAACTTCGTCCCTCTTTTGCAAATTTTTAAAACAATGGAAAAGATCAGAAAATTTTTTTTCGCAAGGCGTCAAAACGAAAATTTAAAGACTGGGGAATATCAAGGGGAAAAACCGGAAACGAAAATTTTTGGTCAAATTGTTTTGAAATGCTTGTCTTTTTTTTATTTTAAAAAGGGAAAATGGAAAAAAGGTAAGTGGCCCTTTTCTTCTGTATAATTAAAAACTCTCACTATTTTTTTAGGTTTTTTGTTCCAATTTTGCCCAAAAGCCCAAACAATTAATTTTTTTCGGGAAAACCCCATCAAAAAACAAACAATCACCAAAAACTTTGGTTGGGGGCCAACAAAAAACCAAAACCTATTTACATAGTTTCATTCTAAAAATTGGTTTTCCCCTTTTTTTTACCTCTAATTTTCCAATTCTAAAAAAGCCCTTTCTATAAAAAAGTTTGCGTGGTAAACCCGTTATCAAAGCTTTTGAAAAAATTTTTAAAACCAATTTTTAAAACATTTTACAACGGAAAAAAAATGAATCGGATATCTTTTCTGTTTTCACCATAAACCAATTAAATTTTGGGGTCTTTCAAAAGGGCACCCCCAAAAAAATTTCTTTAGAGCAAAACAAAAGGATTTTTTCGCAAAGTACAAAAAGCGCAACCAGACCCCCCCTATTTCAAACTCCAAAATTTCAAACCAATCCCCCCGGGTGAACTTGCAAAACAAAAAAGCTTTAAAAAAAAAAGTTAAGGGAAACGTTATGGATAATGATAATTTTTTTTAGTAAGGGACCAAAAATGCGTGTTTTTCTTTACTGACTAAAAACTTTGCAGGTTAAAAGACGAAACCAAAGGTGGATAAGTAAATACCCAAAATATTTATAAACCCTTAAACCAACAGGCAATATAGAACCATTGTAATTTCCCCCTTTTTTCTTGCTGCAAGAAACCCCCTTTCAAAATTCAAATTTTGTTACTTTTTCTTTAAAATTAAAATTTTGGTTTTAAAAGTAGCAGTACTTTTTTCAAGGTGTTTAATTTTGAAAAAAATTTTTCCAATTTGCTGGGCTCTGAAAAAAACCCAAGACCACTTTATCAGCTAGAAGCAGAATAAAAATTTTCTAAAAGTTCAATTTTTAAAAAAAAGTGCACCGTGCCTTCCCCGAATTTATAAAATTTTTTTTTAAATTTATTTATAAAATAAAGAAAAAACTGGGCTAAAAAACACGCCCGTTTCCAAACCCGAAGTACAGTTTTATATATCTGTTTATAAAAAAGCCCCCATTTCCCCCTTTTGCCTTTAAAACAGTCATACTTTCTATATACATTTTTCAGGGGTTTCCTTTAAAACCATTTTTAAGCAAGATGGGGCCCCAATTTTGTTCAATTTAAAAAAAAAACAAACGCCCTTTTCCCAAAACAAAAAAAAGCAAAAAACCAGTTTACGATTTTAAAAAAAAAAAGTTTTTGTACCAATTGGGCCCCAGAGTAAATTTTATTAAACCCAAAAGTAAAAGTAGTTTTTTTTTTAAAAACCGCTTGAATTATTCTCCGTAATGTTAATTTTCCCTTCCCCCCCCCCTTTGCAGTCCCTGTTAATAACAGCACTGTAAATTTGGGGCCCCAAAAAAACATAACGAGATTCCTCTTAAATTTTCCGGAAAAGTTTTTTCCTTCCCGGGCCTTTTTTTTAAAAAATGGAATCACTATAGATTTTGACCAACTTTTGGATAAATCCCTTTTTTTCAAATAAAGGGGGTTTTAAAAAATTAACCAAAAAACCCCAAAAACCTTTTGGGCTGGGGAAGGGAGTTTTTTTTCATTTTACAAAATCCCATTGGGCCGGCAGCTTTTTCGAGGTTTTTTTTTTTCCCCTTTCTTTAAAGCCATTAAAAAAATTTTTTCTCTGGAAAACGGACATTTTTTAATTTTCCCTCATAATCGTTGTCAATTTTAGGTAACTGGGCCCCCGGGCCATATCAATTTTTGGGCAAAATTTTTTTCCCCTTTCCCGAAAATTTTCTGAAAGATGGAAAACCCCATTTCTGGAAAAAAATTTACCAAGGGTTGTTTTCGTTTTCCCTTTAAAAATTTTGTGAAAACGATCCCCAAAAAACTTTTTTTGGGTATTTAAAGACTGAAGTAATCCCTTTCCCAAAAGAGGGGATTAAAAATTTTAACTGTATTTTCCTTTCTCTTTAAGGGGGGGTTTATATTCCCCCGGCCTCCCGTTGGGCCACGAGAAAGGGGTTTCAAAGAAAAACCCCGGGAAATTTTGGGCAATAAAAATCAGCTTTTCTTTTTAAACTCGGCCAATCGGAAACATACCCGTCCTCCCCTTTTGTTTTAGGGTTTGCCGGGGAAAGTTAATCGCTTTTTTGGGCTCTCTTGGGCCCCCTCTTTTTTACCCCCAACAAAATTTAAAAAAAACTAAGCCTCGCCAATTAATTTCATCAGACAAAATTTCCCCTTGCATACGCCCCTTGCATTTCATTAGAAAAAATCCCCCATTTTTAAACAAATCAAACAAAGGGGTCTTATTCCAGCAAATTCCCCAATGAAAAAGCGCCTGTTGTTTTTTGTGTAAAGTTTTTTTGGGCATGACTTTAGACCGGGGATTGGGGCATTTTTACAGGCAAATGATCAACCAAAATTTTCTCGATACACACTTTTCACAAAACCAAACAAAATTGGGTCGAAAAAATGTCAAAGGACATCAAAAAAATTCTTTAACGTGCTACCCTTATCAAATATGTATGTGTAAAACGACCTTTAAGGGGGGGCCCCTTTCCCAGCCGTTTAAAAAGGGACAGTTTTAGAGCCAAAAACACCAAATTTAGAAGTAGTTTCCCCTAAAAATTTTTTTTCCCCCAGTATCTTCAGATTCGAAAAATGAACGGTTTCCCCTTTATGTTTATCAACAAACACAGAAATGTTTTTCTTCAAAATCAAAAAAAAAAGTTTTAAAAAACCCCTATTCCCGGTCCCCCCCAATTTAACATACCCTTTTATCTTTTAAAAAAAATTTAAACCCAAAACCCCAAAAAATTTTTCAAGGGAAAAAAAACTCCATTTTCCCCCTTTTCAAAAGGAGTAATAAAGGAGGCCCCCCTGGGGAAAATATGCGCACACCCTACATAAAAAAGGGGTTTTAATTGTGCCCAAATAAGGATTTTAATAAAAAAAAGGCATAAAAAAAAAAAAATCCGAAGCAAACCCCCCCTACTTTTAACATAGGGACAGTTTTTTTTTTTTCACCAGGCCCCACCAGTCCACCGGGAAAGCCTTCCCCCCGGCCCCTGAACTTTAAAAAACAGGGTTTTACGAAAACAATGGTTTCCCGCAAAATAGGCGAATGAAAAACAACAACAAAAATTTTCCCCAAAAAAACATACCCCCCAAAACAAAACTAGCAGTAAGAAAAAAAATCTTAAAATTTCATTTTCGAAAGTAAACCAATTTTTTATTCCCAAAGAAGAATGAAAAAGATTTCAGTTTAAATTAAGAATGTCAAAGGGGACCCGAAAACTTGAATTTTTCCCGTAGGAAAGGACATTTCCAAAAAACCCCACCAAGTCTGTAAAAATTAAATTTTCAAAATTTCCTTGGGAAGACCGGATTTTTCCCCCAGTCAAAACCCCTTCTATTTCCCGCCACGGCTGACGGGAGTTGCCAAAAACGGGTTGGCAAAAGGGCGGTTCCCTTTTTGTATGGGTTTTCCCTTTTTTTTGTTCCGGGCACATAACCCCATTTAAAAAAAAAGGAAAACCGGCCCCAAATTCCAAAAACAGGGTTTAAAAAAGAGTCCCGTCGTCAATCCCAAAAGTTTTAACGCTTGCCGTCGACGAAAGGGGGTTTGGAATCCTGGGCGCGCGTTTGCCGTCATTCCAGCTTTTTTGAGAGGGGGGAGTCAACCTTTTCCCCACATCCCCGCAAATTTAGTTGGGGAAGGGCCTTTACCTAAGAAAATATTGCTGCCCCTTTTAGTTTTGCGCTTTTACTTCAGGATCTCCACCTTCCGTTTGAAAAAGACACAACCCCGCGATCACTGGGGGGTCCCGGCGGTTGTTGAGTCATGAACCCGTTTAAATTCGATGTCCCGAGACAAACTCCAAATTTTTTTCTGAAACAAGGGCTTTCAAAGTGTTTTCCCAATCGCAGGGGTCTCACTTTTTCGCGCGAGGTAATCCCTAAAAATCAATTGTTTTCTTTGGGTCTCCCCCCGATATCACGTTTTGTTTTCCAAGTCCCCAATTTTTCCCCGTTCCCGGGCCCCCCTTTTGCTGCTGCAGGGTGCTGACGCTCCCGGGGATTCCCCAATTCCCCCTGCATGATAAAAGGAAATCCCGCGCAGGGGGTGCAGATCTTTCTTTCACCTCAATCTAGCTTGGGGCCCCAAAATTCCCCCCAAGGATTTTTAAATTTCACTTTAAAGTCGGGAAGCGGAAAATTCTTTTCCCGGGAAAAATGGAGGCTCCTCTAGGGGGTTTGGGCCAAAGGGCCCCTTTATGTGGGTCAAAAACTTGCTGTTCCCTCCGCTGGCCCCGTCGGGTCGCCCCATTCTCTGGTCGGGATGGGGTTTTTGGCCCTGGGTTGGGGTTTAACCCTCCCACACTGGAGGGGGAAACCTCCCCTGAACAAACACGGAGTGGGGGGGGGCCCGGGGGGCCTAACATCGCACCGTTTTGCTCTGCGCCTTTTAAATTTATCATTTGGGGAAACCCCCCCCCTAACAAGTTTCGCCTTTTGCTCGTTTTAAAATAAAACACTGAAATCTAAAGCAGAAAATGCCACTATCCCCTGAAATCCCCTATTTCCCGACGGAAAATTTTTTCCCCGAAATACTTTTACCAAATCTTGGGGATTGTAAACTCGTTCTTATACCATCAAAATAACTTTTTTTCCGGGGAGCATTGGAAAGGGGCACTTCGGTTAAAAACAACCCAAATCACATCCAAAGAGAGCGGAGAGAGAGAGAGAAAAGAGAGAGAGCGAGGGGAGAAAGGGGAAAAACGCTATTTGTAAAATTTGGGATAAAAAAAAGCTTCCCAAAAAAGTTTTGCAAAAAAAATGAATAAAAATGCCGTCTTTTAAAACCGTTTTTTTCCAAATTTTGCGCTTTCAGAGTACTTTGGGGGGGGCCTTTTTTTTTTTCTTTTGAAAACAAATTTTTTTTGTCAGGGAAAAACGCTTGTTTTTCCTCTTCCTTTAAAATGCCCCAAAGGTGTCCCAAAAACCTTTACTATCTTTCGAATTACAAAAAAAAAAAAAAAAAAAAACAAAAACAAAAAAAAAAAAAAAAAAAACCCCACACTCCCCCTGCTAAGTACAAAATTCATTCAGTTCGTTTTTGCTTAAGGCCCAGCCGACCCCAAAAAACCATTTTTTGGCCTGTTTTCCCCGGGTTGGGCATCCCAAATCTCAAAACAGACCAACCCCCACACACCACCACACCACACACAAAACCCCCAAACCCCACAAAAAACCACACCAAAACCCCAAAACCCCCAACCCCACACACCCACACACCACACACCCCACCCCGCCAAAGCCGATACACACGCACAAAAAACACACAACACACACACACACACACACCCACACCAACCACACACACACACACCACACACACACACCCCAAAACACACAAAAAGCACGCACCAAAAACACCGCATTTCCAAAACACACACACACAAAAACAACAAAAAACACACAACACACCACACACACAACACATCGCATACACACACACACACCACACCACCCAACCCCACACAAAACAACACAACCCCCAACAAAAAATAAAAACACAAAAAACACAACACACAAAACAACACACACCCCACACACACACACACACAAAACCCCACACACACACACCACCGCGCCCCAAAAGACACGCGCACGCACGCACCCCAAAACGGGCCACCCCAAAAAACCGCCGGCGTGCGCGCGCGCTAGCACGGCCATGGGAAAAAGTGGATGCACCCCCCACACACACACACACACACACACACACACACACACACACACACCACACACACCACCCCCACACCCACTCGCACCCAAAACACACAACACACACACACACCAAACACAACCCCACACACCCCCCCCACACCACAAACACACCCCCAAAACAAAACACACACACACACACACATCACACACACCCGCACGCACAAAAGGCAAAGCACGCCCACCACAAGGGGAAAACACTTAACCACACAAAAAGCGCGCGCGTGCCGCGCGGGTAGCACGGGCCCTGAAAACAACCCGTGGATGCCAAACACACCCCACACAAACAACCCCACACACACAACCAACCCCCACAAAACAACACAAAATCCCCCACAAAACACACACACACACACACACACACACACGGGACCCAAAACCCCGCCCCACGCACGCACGCACGCACCACGCACACACACCACCCCACACCCCACACAAACACACACACAGGCCCCCGCCCCGCGCGCCCCGCGCGCCGGTTTGCACGGGGACAATTTATGCACAAGGGGTGCCAAGCACACACAAAAACAAAACAAACAACACACACACACACACACACACACACACACACTCACACACACACACACACACAACACACACACGTATTTTCTCTCACACTCTCTTCTCCCTCTCTCTACTCTCTCTCTCTCTCACACACACACACACACCACACACACACACACACACACACACACCACAACACACAACACACACACACACACAAACACACACACACACACACACTACACACACACACACACCACACACACCCACACACACACCACACAACTCTCACAAACACAGTACACACACGCACCGCACACGCACACACACACACACACACACATACACACAGAC
>CM031611.1:3464196-3476747 GCA_018398815.1 Conus ventricosus
TGTAACTGAAATTATAGCTTTTACTCCTCGCATCTAAGAATCGTTAAAGATGGACATCAGTACTCAACGTATTTTTCGCCCCTCAAAGCTTTCTAAATTCTGTCTGGAATGTTTTAAACTTCTTTCTTTTCAGCCAACTACGATCGCGCCAAAAATGAAAAATAAATACCGGAAAGGAACGCACTTTTTTCTTTTATTGTTTTAAATTTTTATCATTAGTTCTATGGATTGTTTTGTCCATCCCCAAAATCTACAATTGCGCCCAAAAAGACCAGCATATTAGTTCTGCTACCTTCAGACGGTCGACATTGAACTGACTTTGCACCACCGGTTTAGTGACGTAGAGAGGGTTTCCTAGAGCCGTTCATGGCTCTGCAAATGACAAATCAATTGTCGCTCGTATGGAAATCGTTTACTTTCTCATTTGGAAGTTCAGAGGGGCGGAAATGGGTATTATCAAGACATAAAGGGTGTCATCAAGCCATGAACTGTACATTCTGCACAGGAACAATAGCTGTAGTACTGTCATCAAAAGCCGAATGGTTGAACCATCCAGCTCCCTGTTTGGAGGTGTGGGGCTGAGCCAGGGCTGTGTCTTGCCATTCACATCACAAACATCTTGGCTGGTGAAAGACGTCTTTCAGGGTAGATAATTCATTTTTAAAAAAATAAATGTATAAAAAGTCAAATAAGATTTATCAACAAACATTCCATTGAGTTTTTATAATACAACAAATAGTAACTAGACACCTTGCATTGCTTGATAAGAATGTCTTGTAAGTATCGTGAAACAGAATCAGAAACAAACCAACATGTGTAGTTGCATATATTGTGTGTCAATTGATTCATAAGATTCTCCGCTATGTCAGCCTTACATACGCGAAGCGTAGCACAGTAAGATATTGGAAGTATTTGGAAGGAATTCATTCTAATTAACAGTGAGTAAAAACTAAATAGAAGATACGTGCTCATGCGACAGCACATTTAAACAGCAATACCCACACTTCTCACCTTGTTGATTCTTCACCTGATTCTGCGCTCACGGGTGGTGCATGCATACTTATGGGGTGACTGCCGTGATACAAAGACTGCCGTGATACAAAGACAAAGCAATCTTCATCATGCAAGGGGATATCAGGAGAGGACTTTGACACTGCAAAGAACTTTCACCTAACGACCGAAATGCATTATCATCATAAAAGTAATTAATAGAACCTAAAATCGGTTAGAGACCAAGCTAAAAACGTTTTACAGTCCACGCTTCTATGAACACAGCTGGAGCCGTCTGCTGGCGCTACGTTTAATACTTTCCCGTTTCATTCATTCTAAAACCAGTCCCAATTTCAATGTTCATCCATGAGCATTGAGGCCGGAAGTGCTGCTCTAATTGCCTACGGAACGAAGAATAATAAACGCTATGAAATGTGTCATAGTAGTGGCACACAGAAAGGGGGTGAAAGGGAAAACTGAAGACAGTGCAGGTCCATGTGAATCTATCTGTGCTGTTCTGTTGATGGACGAAGAAGTCCCTTCCCTCAAGAACTCGTTCATCTGCAGCATCATGTTTTACGATATGGCTGGCGTACATAAGCGTATCGATTCTCTTTGATGATAGTCCTGTAAATAATATTTGTACAATTTCAAAGAGAAAAGCTTTCCTATTTTAATCTGTTCGTGTGCTGTGGGAGTGTTGTTCTGCTAGTATTTCTTAGTACGACGGTAAAGTTGGTATCAAATGGTACCTGGCCCACAGTTTCTACCTGCGTTCGAAGGAAGGGTCGATTTGTAGGATGGTTTGAAGGAAGGGCCGATTTGTAGGATGGTTTGAAGGAAGGGCTGACTTGTAGGATTGTTTGAAGGAAGGGCTGATTTGATGGTTTGAAGGAAGGGTGATTTGATGGTTTGAAGGAAGGGCTGATTTGTAGGATGGTTTGAAGGAAGGGCTGGTTTGATGGTTTGAAGGAAGGGCTGATTTGATGGTTTTGAAGGAAGGGCTGATTTGACGGTCTGAAGGAAGGGCTGATTTGATGGTTTGAAGGAAAGGAGTGATTTGATGGTTTGAAGGAAGGGCTGATTTGATGGCTTGAAGGAAGGGGTGATTTGATAGTTTGAAGGAAGGGGTGATTTGATGGTTTGAAGGAAGGGCTGGTTTGATGGTTTGAAGGAAGGGCTGATTTGATGGTTTGAAGGAAGGGCTGATTTGATGGTTTGAAGGAAGGGCTGCTTGATAGTTTGAAGGAAGGGCTGATTTGATGGTTTGAAGGAAGGGCTGATTTGATGGTTTGAAGGAAGGGCTGATTTGATGGTTTGAAGGAAGGGTTGATTGGTAGGATGGTTTGAAGGAAGGCTGATTTGATGGTTTGAAGGAAGGGCTGATTTGCAGATGGTTTGAAGGAAGGGCTGATTTGGTGGTTTGAAGGAAGGGCTGGTTTGATGGTTTGAAGGAAAAGCTGATTTGATGGTTTGAAGGAAGGGCTGATTTGTTGCTTTGAGGGAAGGGCTGATTTGTAGGATGGTGTGAAGGAAGCGCTGATTTGTTGGTTTGAAGGAAGGGCCGATTTGATGGTTTGAAGGAAGGGCTGATTTGATGGTTTGAAGGAAGGGCTGATTTGATGGTTTGAAGGAAGGGCTGATTTGATGGTTTGAAGGAAGGGCTGACTTGTAGGATGGTTTGAAGGAAGGGCTGATTTGTAGGATGGTTTGAAGGAAGGGCTGATTTGATGGTTTGAAGGAAGGGCTGATTTGATGGTTTAAAGGAAGGGCTGATTTGTAGGATGGTTTGAAGGAAGGGCCGATTTGATGGTTTGAAGGAAGGGCTGATTTGTAGGATGGTTTGAAGAAAGGCCTGATTTGTAGGATGGTTTGAAGGAAGACTGATTTGATGGTTTGAAGGAAGGGCTGATTTGTAGGATGGTTTGAAGGAAGGACTGATTTGATGATTTGAAGGAAGGGCTGATTTGAGGGTTTGAAGGAAAGGCTGATTTGTAGGATGGTTTGAAGGAAGGGCTGATTTGATGGTTTGAAGGAAGGGCTGATTTGTAGGATGGTTTGAAGGAAGGGCTGATTTGATGGTTTGAAGGAAGGGCTGATTTGATGGTTTGAAGGAAGGGCTGATTTGTAGGATGGTTTGAAGGAAGGGCTGATTTGATGGTTTGAAGGAAGGGCTGATTTGCAGGATGGTTTGAAGGAAGGGCTGATTTGATGGTTTGAAGGAAGGGCTGGTTTGATGGTTTAAAGGAAGGTCTGATTTGATGGTTCGAAGGAAGGGCTGATTTGATGGTTTGAAGGAAGGGCTGATTTGTAGGATGGTTTGAAGGAAGGGCTGATTTGTAGCATGATTTGAAAGAAGGGCTGATTTTTAGGATGGTTTGAAGGAAGGGCTGATTTGTAGGTTGGTTTGAAGGAAGGGGTGATTTCATGGTTTTAGGAAGGGCTGATTTGATGGTTTGAAGGGGGGGCTGATTTGATGGTTTAAAGGGAAAGGGGTTGATTTGATGGTTTGAAGGAAGGGGTGATTTGATGGTTTGTAGGATGGTTTGAAGGAAGGGGTGATTTGATGGTTTGTAGGATGGTTTGAAGGAAGGTGATTTGATGGTTTGTAGGAAGGGCTGATTTGATGGTTTGTAGGAAGGGCTGATTTCATGGTTTGTAGGAAGGGCTGATTTGATGGTTTGTAGGAAGGGCTGATTTGATGGTTTCAAGGAAGGGCTGATTTGTAGGATGATTTGAAGGAAGGGTGATTTTATGGTTTCAAGAAAGGGCTGATTTGCAGGATGGTTTGAAGGAAGGGCTGATTTGATGGTTTGAAGGAAGGGCTGATTTGATGGTTTGAAGGAAGGGCTGATTTGATGGTTTGAAGGAAGGGCTGATTTGTAGGATTGTTTGAAGGAAGGGCCTATTTGTAGGATGGTTTGAAGGAAGGGCTGATTTTTAGGATGGTTTGAAGGAAGGGCTGATTTGTAGGTGGTTTGAGGAAGGGGTGATTTCATGGTTTGTAGGAAGGGCTGATTTGATGGTTTGAAGGAAGGGCTGATTTGATGGTTTGAAGGAAGGGCTAATTTGATGGTTTGAAGGAAGGGGTGATTTGATGGTTTGAAGGAAGGGCTGATTTGATGGTTTGTAGGATGGTTTGAAGGAAGGGGTGATTTGATGGTTTGTAGGAAGGGCTGTTTTGATTGTTTGCAGGAAGGGCTGATTTGATGGTTTGTAGGAAGGGCTGATTTGATGGTTTGAAGGAAGGGCTGATTTGATGGTTTGTAGGAAGGGCTGATTTGATGGTTTGTAGGAAGGGCTGATTTGATGGTTTGAAGGAAGGGCTGATTGATGGTTTGTAGGAAGGGTTGATTTGATGGTTTGTAGGAAGGGCTGATTTGATGGTTTGAAGGAAGGGCTGATTTGATGGTTTGTAGGAAGGGCTGATTTTCAGGATGGTTTGAAGGAAGGGCTGATTTGATGGTTTCAAGAAAGGGCTGATTTGCAGGATGGTTTGAAGGAAGGGCTGATTTGATGGTTTGAAGGAAGGGCTGATTTGATGGTTTGAAGGAAGGTCTGATTTGATGGTTCGAAGGAAGGTCTGATTTGATGGTTTGAAGGAAGGGCTGATTTGTAGGATTGTTTGAAGGAAGGGCTGATTTGTAGGATGGTTTGAAGGAAGGCTGATTTTTAGGATGGTTTGAAGGAAGGGCTGATTTGTAGGTTGGTTTGAAGGAAGGGGTGATTTCATGGTTTGTGGGGAAGGGCTGATTTGATGGTTTGAAGGAAGGGCTGATTTGATGGTTTGAAGGAAGGGCTAATTTGATGGTTTGAAGGAAGGGGTGATTTGAGGGTTTGAAGGAAGGGCTGATTTGATGGTTTGTAGGATGGTTTTGAAGGAAGGGGTGATTTGATGGTTTGTAGGAAGGGCTGATTTGATTGTTTGCAGGAAGGGCTGATTTGATGGTTTGTAGGAAGGGCTGATTTGATGGTTTGAAGGAAGGGCTGATTTGATGGTTTGTAGGAAGGGCTGATTTGATGGTTTGTAGGAAGGGCTGATTTGATGGTTTGAAGGAAGGGCTGATTTGATGGTTTGTAGGAAGGGTTGATTTGATGGTTTGTAGGAAGGGCTGATTTGATGGTTTGAAGGAAGGGCTGATTTGATGGTTTGTAGGAAGGGCTGATTTTCAGGATGGTTTGAAGGAAGGGCTGATTTGATGGTTTGTAGGAAGGGCTGATTTTCAGGATGGTTTCCCTCTTTTGTGGGTGAATCCTTTGCCCTCGCATCTGTAGGTAAGTCATGACGTTGCTGCATTTTGTAAAGTTTGTGAGAATACTATTACATCTAACAAATTGTCGTCCCCCACCCACATGTCCCTCCTTCCCCTGTCTTCCTCTCCCTTGCCCCCTCCTCCCACCCCCATCCTGTCTCCTCTCCCTCCTGTCCCCTTCTCCCATCATCACCTCCCTCACCCACCCCAGTCTCCTCCTTCCCTTCCCTTGCAACCCCCCCCCCCCCCCCCCCTCCCCTCTGCCCCCACTCCCGTCTCAACCCTCTCCCTTCCCCGAAATCCCCCTGTTTCCTCGTCCCTTTCCCCTGCCACCACTCAACGTATTCGCCCCTTCCTTCCCCCCAACTCTTCCCCTTCCACCACCCAACGTATTCGCCCTTCCTTGCCCCGAACTCTTCCCGTTCTATCCTTCCCCCAAACTCTTCCCGTTTTATCCTTCCCCAAACTCTTCCGGTTCTATCCTTCCCCAACGTATTCGCCCTTCCTTCCCCGAACTCTTCCCGTTCTATCGTTCCCCCAAACTCTTCCCGTTCTATCCTTGCCCGAACTCTTCCCGTTCTATCCTTCCCCCTCGTATTCGCCCTTCCTTCCCCTAACTCTTCCCCTTCTATCCTTCCCCGAACTCTTCCCATCCTTCCCCGAATCTTTCCCGTTCTATCCTTCCCCGAACTCTTCCCGTTCTATCCTTCCCCGAACTCTTCCCATCCTTCACCGAACTCTTCCCGTTCTATCCTTCCCCGAACTCTTTTCCCCTTCTATCCTTCCCCGAACTCTTCCCATCCTTCCCCGAACTCTTCCCGTTCTATCCTTCCCCGAACTCTTCCGTTCTATCCTTCCCCGAACTCTTCCCATCCTTCCCCGAACTCTTCCCGTTCTATCCTTCCCCGAACTTTTCCCGTTCTATCTTTCCCCGAACTCTTTCCGTTCTATCCTTCCCCGAACTCTTCCCGTTCTATCCTTCCCCCAAACTCTTCCCGTTCTATCCTTCCCCAAACTCTTTCCCCTTCTATCCTTCCCCATCGTATTCGCCCTTCCTTCCCCCGAACTCTTCCCGTTCAATCCTTCCCCAAACTGTTCCTGTTCTATCCTTCCCCCCAACTCTTCCGTTCTATCCTTCCCCCAAACTCTTCCTGTTCTATCCTTCCCCCGAACTCTTCCCGTTCTATCCTTCCCGATCGTATTCTCCCTTCCATCCCCGAACTCTTCCCGTTCTATCCTTCCCCATCGTATTCTCCCTTCCATCCCCCGAACTCTTCCGTTCTATCCTTCCCCATCGTATTCTCCCTTCCTTCCTCCGAACTCTTCCTGTTCTATCCTTCCCATCGTATTCGCCTTCCTTCCCCCGAACTCTTCCCGTTCTATCCTTCCTCATCGTATTCTCCCTTCCTTTCTCTGAACTCTTCCCGTTCTATCCTTTCTCATCGTATTCGCCCTTTCTTTCCCCGAACTCTTCCCGTTCTATCCTTCCTCATCGTATTCTCCCTTCCTTTCCCCAAACTCTTCCCGTTCTATCCTTCCCCATCGTATTCGCCCTTTCTTTCCCCGAACTCTTCCCGTTCTATCGTTCCTCATCGTATTCGCCCTTCCTTTGCCCGAACTCTTCCCGTTCTAAACCTTCCTCATCGTATTCGCCTTTCTTTCCCCGAACTCTTCCCGTTCTATCCTTCCTCATCGTATTCGCCCTTTCTTTCCCCGAACTCTTCCCGTTCTATCGTTTCCACCTTTTCCATTCCTAATCGTGTCTTTTCTCGCCAAGATGGTTCTGGGAAACAGGCCTCTTCTCAGAGAACCAGTTCATGTAAGAACGCAGGTGATGTATGCAGTGTGTTTTCGATACGCAAGCAAAAACACGATCATCTTCACATGCGATAAGGCATTCAGAACACATTTAGGATGGAACAACAGCGAACAAAAGTAAACTAGGTACGTGAGTTCGGGAAAGGGACAGTTTCTTGGACACAGCCAATAAGGGTTGTATGACATTGTATCTTCTGCGCATCTGCCGAAAGTTTACCTTGACCCTAACTCTAACCGGACTTTAATGATGTTTGTGATATTTTGAAGAGTGACGTCCCTGATCCATGACATTCGCACGTCCAAGAAATTGTCCCCCTTTTTTTCTGCTGTGCAGCACTGGAATCTAGGTCAAGCTTCTCGATGATCACGTGCACCTGGATCCATATGGAGCCGCTGGTGGAGGGAGAGGGTGACACCATCCCTAAGGCAGACAGCGGCCCCATGGACGTCTGCGCCATTTCCGCTTGACAGCCTGTTCAGCATTACTGCACTGTCTGCTCAGTCTTTATCTCAGCCGTGAACCTCCTTAGAGAGGCGATCATAGCCGCCCTCGCTGTTGCAGGTGAAGGCACTGGTTTCCATGCTTCTGCAAGTCCTTGACTGGGGCTGAATTGGAAACCATCAGACGAACCAACCCCTAGACGAGTCTCCCAGTCGCCCAAACTTCTAGAGAAGTTCCTGTGATCCATTTTTAATGAGGACAGCCGATGAGTGGAACACTTGTCAGTGAAGACCCAGCAGCAGCGGGACAAAGCTAGTCTGTCTTGTTACGGGCACTGCCGCCACTCGCACTCCATGTAGACCTGTGATACCTCTACCCCCCAGCCTCAGAGAGAGAGAGAGAGAGAGAGAGAGAGAGAGAGAGAGAGAGAGAGAGAGAGAGAGAGAGAGAGTGAGTGAGAGAGAGGGGGGGGAGGGGGAGAGTGAGAAAGAGAGAGAGAGGTGACGGGATGGATGGCAGATGGAGGGAAAGCAGCGCGCGCACGAACACACATACACACACACGCACACGCACACACACCCGCGCGCGCGCACACACACACACAACACACACACACACACACACCACACGCACACACACACACACACACACATCACACCCTCACTCACTCCCTCACTCACACCCCCACACACACACACACACACACACACACACACACACACACACACACACACACACACACACACACAGAGAGACGGTAGTAGTTGGAGGAGGAATAGAAGTTGGGAAAGGGAAGGAGACAGAGGCAAAGATGAAGAACACTGATACAAAAACAGACCAGAGACACACAGATAGACAGGCACGAAGTCGGTGAGAAACACAGAGAAAGACGTACAGTAAAGGGGAGAGAGATGAAAGTACACGTTGTGGTTGTTGTCAGGCTCTGAACAGCTGTCTTCTATCAGAAGTGAAGCGGGTCAGCCCTCTACGCTACATTGATTTTCACAAACTGTGGCTGACAACAGCTGGAGTCGCCCCCCTCTGTCCTGTGTGGCAATCGAACAACACGAAGGCTTAGCCAGCATACCATCGCGGCCGTATGACTGGTTTGGGCCGAAAGGGATGAACTAACAATAAATTACGCATAAACACACGCACACACACGTGTGCCCGCAATTGCGCGCGCACTCTCACCCCACCGATGCGCGCGCGCGCACACACCACACACACACACACACACACACACACACACACAGAGCATACACACAGACACTCACACACGAACGTATGTATATATGTACACACAAGCACATATATATAGGCACGCACGCACACACACACACACACACACACAGACACAACACAACACAACACAACACAGCACAGCACAGCACAGCACAGCACAGCACACTCACACACTCACACACACACACACACACACACGCCAAGTTTTATTGTTTGTAACTCAATCGACCACGATGACAGTTGTGACTGATATGAGAGAGAGAGGAAGAGAGAGAGAGAGAGAGAGAGGAGAGAGAGAGAGAGAGAGAGAGAGAGAGAGAGAGAGAAAGAGACAGACAGACAGACAGACAGACAGACAGACAGACAGGGTAATATAGTAAAGACTGAGACAAAGGGATATAGAAAAGACAGACAAGAAAACTGACTCGCAAGCACACACAGATAGACAGACAGACAGACAAGCATACACACACACACACACACACACACACCACACACACACACACACACACACACCACCACGCACGCACGCACGCACGCACGCACGCACCACCACACACACACACACACACACACACACACACACACACACACACACTGAGGGAGACAGAGACAATGTGAGAAACAGATATACACAGAAAAAGACACAAAAACAAACAGATAGACAAACAGACAGTTAGAGACAGACAGAGATAAAGACATACAGATGGAGAGAGGGAGAAAGAGAGGGCGAACAGAAATGAGAGAGAGGGAGAGCAAATGAATAAAGGAACAAATAAAAAAGAACTGCATTCATGGACATTACTTTGACCAACACGGCTGACGATCTAAAAGAGAAAATCACACAGCATAGAATGACAGAGCGAATAAGAATGGCGGCGGCCGTGCATGGTTTTGCAGAGGAAGAAACGGAAGAAGCAGGGTAAAGGATGGAAAAAGGAAGCCGTGCATGGTTTTTTGCAGAGGAAGAAACGGAAGAAGCAGGGTGAAGGAGGGAGAAAGGAAGCCGTGCATGGTTTTGCAGAGGAAGAAACGGAAGAAGCAGGGTAAAGGATGGAGAAAGGAAGCCGTGCATGTTTTGCAGAGGAAGAAACGGAAGAAGCAGGGTGAAGGATGGAGAAAGGAAGCCGTGCATGGTTTTGCAGAGAAGAAACGGAAGAAGCAGGTAAGGATGAGAAAGGAAGCCGTGTCATGTTTTGCAGAGGAAGAACGGAAGAAGCAGGGTAAAGGATGGAGAAAGGAAGCCGTGGATGGTTTTGCAGAGGAAGAAACGAAGAAGCAGGGTGAAGGAGAGAGAAAGAAGCGTGCATGGTTGCAGAGGAGAAACGGAAGAAGCAGGGTGAAGTAAGAGAAAGAAGCCGTGCATGGTTTTGCAGAAGAAGAACGGAAGAAGCAGGGTGAAGAGGAGAAAGGAAGCCGTGAAATGGTTTTGCAGAGGCAAGAAACGGAAGAACCAGGTGAAGGACTGGAGAAAGGAAGCCGTGCATGTTTTTGCAGAGACGAAACGGAAGAAAGCAGGGTAAAGGATGAGAAAGGAAGACTGCATGGTTTTGCAGAGGAAGAAACGAAGAAGCAGGATAAAGGATGAGAAAGAGAAGCCGTCATGTTTTGCAGAGAAGAAACGAATAAGCAGGGTGAAGGATGGCGACAGAAAGAAGCCGGGGGCATGTTTTGCAGAGGAAAAACGGAAGAAGCAGGTGAAGGATGGAGATAGAAGCCGTGCTGGTTTGAACAGAGGAAAAAACGGAAGAAGCAGGAAAAGGGAGGAAAAGGAAGCCGTGCATGCATGTTTTGCAGAGGAAGAAACGGAAGAAGCAGGGTGAAGGATGGAGAAAGGAAGGGGTACATTCACGATCAACTTCCAGCATTGTGTGCATCATTCTCCTGCTGTTCCTCTGAACTTTACGACTGCTCTAGTCCTCCTGCCATTCTTTGTTTGTTTGTTTGTTTGTCCGTCTCCCCCGCCACAACCCTCTCCCAATCACACACACACACACACACACACACAACACACACACACACACACACACACACACACACACACACCACGCACTCTCTCCTCTCTCTCACTCCTCTCACTCTCTCTCTCTCTCTCTCTCTCTATCTCACTCACTCTCTCTTTCTCTCTCTCTCTCTCTCTCTCCTCTCTCCTCTCTCTCTCTCTCTCTCTCTCTCTCTCTCTCTCTCTCTCTCTCTCTCTCTCACTGTGAAATGTATTTATGACACAAAAAAAAACGCCCAGCATTTACTTACTCAGTTTGCTAGATATGCTCACATGTAGATTGCTGGTGAATAATTAGATTAGTTGTTTACTTATTTATTTCGCTAGTAAGTAATTCATTCAATCAGTCAGACATTCAATCAGTTAGTTAGTTAGTCAGTCAGTTAGTTAGAAAGTTAGTCAGTCAGTCAGTCAGTCCAGTCAGTCAGTCAGTTAGTTAGTTAGTTAGTTAGTCAGTTAGTTAGAAAGTTAGTTAGTTACCTAGTCGGTTAGTTAATCAGTCAGTTATCAGTTGGTTAGTCAGTTAGTTAGTCAGTCAGTAAGTTAGTTAGTTAGTTAGTTAATCAGTCAGTTAATTAGTCAGTTGGTTAGTTAGTTAGTTAGTTAGTCAGTCAGTTAGTTAGTTAGCAAGTCAGTTAATTAATCAGTCAGTTAGTTAGTCAGTTGCTTAGTTAGTTAGTCAGTTGGGTAGTCAGTTAGTTAGTCTGTTAGTTAGTTAATCGGTTAGTCAATTAGTCAGTTAGTTATTCAGCTAGTTAGTCAGTTCGTTAGTCAGTCAGTTAGTTAGACAGTTCGTTGGTTAGTTAGTTAGTCAGTCAGTTAGTTAGTTGGTTAGCTAGTATGTTTGTTGGCCAGTCAATTAACTAGCCAGTGGGTTAATCAGTAATATTTAGCTAATATGTTTGTTGGCCAGTCAATGAACTAGCCAGTCGGTATAATCAGTAACATTTAGCTAGTATGTTTGTTGGCCAGTCAATGAAATAGCCAGTCGGTATAATCAGTAACATTTAGCTAGTATGTTTGTTGGCCAGTCAATGAACTAGCCAGTCGGTATAATCAGTAACATTTAGCTAGTATGTTTGTTGGCCGGTCAGTGAACTAGCCAGTCGGTATAATCAGTAACATTTAGCTAGTATGTTTGTTGGCCGGTCAATGAACTAGCCAGTCGGTATAATCAGTAACATTTAGCTAGCATGTTTGTGAACTAGCCAGTCGGTATAATCAGTAACATTTAGCTAGTATGTTTGTTGGCCAGTCAATGAACTAGCCAGTAGGTTAATCAGTAACATTCAGGCTCAGCGTCCACACCTGCCTCATACAGTCTGGCGGACAAGTTTTCCCAAAGGAGTGGGGACACGAGGTCGGCTAACTCTACACCCGTCCTTCCAGAACGACAACATATTAAGATGACTAGCGGGAATGCAGCAGTTGTCATGGGTTGCACACCAGTTCGATTCAACCTCGCAACATGTGACTGAAAGCTTCTCGGTCTATCACTGTGCCAGCCATATCGCCTTGCTCTCTCGACATGTGATGGGGTGTATTAAACTTCACTCCACCACGGATTTTGCTTAACGCCAAAGCTTAGGCCTTCGACTCACCACTGTACAATGATAACTGCACATTCATTGGATCTGGTCACATACAAATGTATGAAGTAATAGATGAATAAGGACATAAATAGATGAATAACCACATGAAAAAAGATTAATGAATGAATGAACAAATGAATAAACGCATAGACAATATTAACTAAGAGAGGACACAGGAGAGCACAGACCTCAGTCGAATCGAACGGATC
>CM031611.1:3499697-3504697 GCA_018398815.1 Conus ventricosus
GTAAATGTACAGATCCCTCAGTCAATGGCTGATATCGCCTTTTTAGAAGCAGTTAGCCAGAACCCAACGACAAAGTCAAGACCTTCTTCAGGCGAAAACAAATAACATCTAGGACAGTGAAAACGAAGAACGAGAAACCACTTATCTTCTCATGTTTGCCACACGACAAAATCCATTTCCATTTGGTCGTACGGCGATCATGAGAAAATAAGTGTTTTCTCGTTCTTCGTTTTCACTGTCCTAAATGTTATTTGTTTTCGCCTGAAGAAGACCCAACATGTCGAAATGCATTGTGTCTTGTCCTGTACTTTGTTTGACTAAGTCCCTGGCGGTCACTTATCCCCTCTCTTTCTAAACTTTTTATTAATATTCACGAGATATAACCATATTAGGTTACAGACTGCAGCTTACTGCATCAAGATTCAAACATAGCAAGGACATTAGGAGTCCCTGTGGAGAGACAATGCTGGCCATCATATGTTGTTCCATCGTCACCTCACAAAGCAGTCTGTGCCTCATTCACTGACAACCAACAGCTGTTCTGAACACGAGGCCAAAGCCATCATGTGTTGTTCTGAACACGAGGTCAAAGCCATCATATGTTGTTCTGAACAAGAGGTCAACACCATCATATGTTGTTCTGAACAGGTCAACACCATCATATGTTGTTCTGCACAGGAGGTAAAACCATCATATGTTGTTCTGAACAGGAGGTAAAACCATCATATGTTGTTCTGAACAGGAGTCAAAGCCATCATATGTTGTTCTGAACAGGAGGTAAAACCATCATATGTTGTTCTGAACAGGAGGTCAACACCATTATGTTGTTCTGAACAGGAGGTCAACACCATCATATGTTGTTCTGAACACGTGGTCAACACCATCATATATTGTTCTGAACAGGAGGTCAACACCATCATATGTTGTTCTGAACACGAGGTCAACACCATCATATGTTGTTCTGAACAGGAGGTCAACACCATCATATGTTGTTCTGAACACGAGGTCAACACCATCATATGTTGTTCTGAACAGGAGGTCAACACCATCATGTTGTTCTGAACAGGAGTTCAACACCATCATATGTTGTTCTGAACAGGAAGTCAACACCATCATATGTTGTTCTGAACAGGAGCTCAACACCACCATATGTTGTTCTGAACAGGAGGTCAACACCATCATATGTTGTTCTGAACAGGAGGTCAACACCATCATGTGTTGTTCTGAACAGGAAGTCAAAACCATCATATGTTGTTCTGAACAGAAGGTCAACACCATCATATGTTGTTCTGAACAGGAGGTCAAAGCCATCATATGTTGTTCTGAACACGAGGTCAAAACCATCATGTGTTGTTCTGAACAGGAGGACAACACCATCATATGTTGTTCTGAACAGGAGGTCAAAACCATCATATGTTGTTCTGAACAGGAGGTCAACACCATCATATGTTGTTCTGAACAGGAGGTCAACACCATCACATGTTGTTCTGAACAGGAGGTCAAAGCCATCATATGTTGTTCTGAACACGAGGTCAACACCATCATATGTTGTTCTGGACAGGTCAACACCATCATATGTTGTTCTGAACAGGAGGTCAACACCATCATATGTTGTTCTGAACACGAGGTCAAAGCCATCATATGTTGTTCTGAACAGGAGGTCAACACCATCATATGTTGTTCTGAACAGGAGGTCAAAGCCATCATATGTTGTTCTGAACAGGAAGTCAACACCATCATAATGTTGTTCTGAACACAAGGTCAACACCATCATATGTTGTTCTGAACACGAGGTCAACACCATCAGATGTTGTTCTGAACACGAGGTCAACACCATCATATGTTGTTGTGAACAGGAGGTCAAAGCCATCATATGCTGTTCTGAACAGAGGTCAACACCATCATATGTTGTTCTGAACACGAGGTCAACACCATCATATGTTGTTCTGAACAGGAGGTCAACACCATCATATGTTGTTCTGAACACGAGGACAAAGCCATCATATGTTGTTTTGAACAGGAGGTCAACACCATCATATGTTGTTCTGAACAGGAGGTCAACACCATCATATGTTGTTCTGAACAGGAGGTCAAAGCCATCATGTGTTGTTCCATCATCACCTCACAAAGCAGTCTGTGCCTGATTCACTGACAACCAACAGTTGTTCTGAACAGGAGGTCAACACCATCATATGTTGTTCTGAACAGGAGGTCAAAACCATCATTTCACTTCTTTTCAGCACAACGAAATTTTTTTCCAGTGTAATGTATTTGTCAGTGGATAGTTAGAAAAGTGGAACTTATTGCTATGTTAAAAAGTTTTCTTTTTTAGGGGATGGAGTTGAGGGGAAAAGATAGGAGGATGGGGACATGACAATTGTGTAAATACTCTTGTAAATCACTGAAAAACAATATAGAAATAGGATCCGCCTAAGGAAAGCGTTTTTGTCAACAAGCCGTAAAAAAGAAAGAAATGAATGCAATGTATACACTATAAAAAAGGAGCAAACACAAAATAACATTTATTTGGCACGAATGCTGGATTTTCATCCAGAGCTTTGTCACACAGAACATAAAGACGAACAGAAACAAACCTAGGTAACCTTCAGAAGATTAATACGAAAGGAAATCTTAAAAGATAGCCAGAAAAATGCGGTCTCCGCCTCGTTGAAGACTCCCTGTCCAGACAAGAAGAAAAGGAAGAGTTTCTTCCCGAGGAGATGCAATGAATCAGCAAATCATTTTCCACATGATGCTCTTTCTACAACCAGTAAGGTTTCACCATCATGATATTTTGGTTTTGGTTTTTCACCGAGTACTTTTTTCTTTGTGCTGATTCTACATGGCTTCACAGTGCTGTATCATAGAGCCCGTCTGTTACAATGGGACAGGATTCACAATGCTGTATCACAGAACCCGTCTGTTACAATGGGACAGTGCTTCACAGTGCTGCATCATAGAGCCCGTCTGTTACAATGGACAGGGCTTCACAGTGCTGTATCATAGAGCCCGTCTGTTACAATGGGTCATTGCTTCACAGTGCTGTATCTAGAGCCCGTCTGTTACAATGGGTCATTGCTTCAAGTGCTGTATCATAGAGCCCGTCTGTTACAATGGGTCAGTGCTTCACAGTGCTGTATCATAGAGCCCGTCTGTTACAATGGGTCATTGCTTCAGAGTGCTGTATCATAGAGCCAGTCTGTTACAATGGGACAGGGCTTGACAGTGCTGTATCATAGAGCCCGTCTGTTACAATGGGACAGGGCTGTATCATAGAGCCCGTCTGTTACAATGGGACAGTGCTGTATCATAGAGCCCGTCTGTTACAATGGGACAGTGCTGTATCATAGAGCCCGTCTGTTACAATGGGACAGGGCTTGACAGTGCTGTATCATAGAGCCCGTCTGTTACAATGGGACAGGGCTTGACAGTGCTGTATCATAGAGCCCGTCTGTTACAATGGGACAGGGCTTCACAGAGCTGTATCATAGAGCCCGTCTGTTACAATGGGACATGGCTTCACAGAGCTGTATCATAGAGCCCGTCTGTTACAATGGGACAGGGCTTCACAGAGCTGTATCATAGAGCCCGTCTGTTACAATGGGACAGGGCTTCACAGAGCTGTATCATAGAGCCCGTCTGTTACAATGGGACAGGGCTTCACAGAGCTGTATCATAGGTGTCATGGGTTCGAATCCCAGCCATGGCTCGTCCCAAGATGGGGAAAAAAAAGGGGCAGCAGAGGGACATCCGGAGTCATGAACCGGGTGTGGCCCAAACCCCCTAGAGTGTCAGGAGATAATGGCCGAAACACTTGCTTGAAGGGGGCTTCTCTTCTGAGGACTCTCTGCTGCCACGCTCTCCACGAGTTTCTTTCTACTACTAGAGCCCGTCTGTTACAACGGGACAGTGCTGTATCATAGAGCCCGTCTGTTACAACGGGACAGTGCTGTATCATAGAGCCCGTCTGTTACAAGGACAGTCGACAAGACGTTTTAAATGGGACAGTGCTGTATCATAGAGCCCGTCTGTTACAATGGGACAGGGCTTCACAGTGCTGTATCATAGAGCCCGTCTGTTACAATGGGACAGGGCTGTATCATAGAGCCCGTCTGTTACAATGGGACAGGACTTGACAGTGCTGTATCATAGAGCCCGTCTGTTACAATGGGACAGGGCTTCACAGTGCTGTATCATAGAGCCCGTCTGTTACAATGGGACAGGACTTCACAGTGCTGTATCATAGAGCCCGTCTGTTACAATGGGACAGGCTTCACAGTGCTGTATCATAGAGCCCGTCTGTTACAATGGGACAGGGCTTCACAGAGCTGTATCATATAGCCCGTCTGTTACAATGGGACAGGGCTTCACAGTGCTGTATCATAGAGCCCGTCTGTTACAATGGGACAGGGATTTGACACGAAGCGACAGGCCGCTATTAATTTCAGCTGCGGCAATTGTTTTCTATTTCCCTGTGACAATGCCAGTTACTGGACTTCCAGCGACTGCAGAGTCAACCCTAAACGCCCTGCTGACTGAAAACTGTGTTTCAAGCTGGAAAATTACTGGAGAAGGCAGCAACACAGTGGTCGTTTTTGCGACTGAAGCCGGTCAGCCCAGTGTCATCAACAATGGCAGATCCTGTGCTGAACCGGAGAACGCAAGTTCATTACTACAGGAAGAAGCCCCCCCCCCCCCCCCAGCCAGGTGTGACGGGATCAAGAGAGATCGAAGCAGCAGAACAGACGACATGAACAGGCTGGTGCTGGTCTTGGTACCACTTGTGTCGCGAATGAACTGGCCGTGCCTGACACCGAATTGGAAAACACAGTACACAGCACAGGAGGAACACATTAAGCCGACTCAAGATGATGATGACACGTCGCATATTCAGGATAGCTTCTGTGTTTGCATTCCGATCTGTGAATCTGTCACACACACACACACACACACACACACACACACACACACACACACACACACACACACACACACACACA
>CM031611.1:3507197-3527483 GCA_018398815.1 Conus ventricosus
CCTCATCATGGCCGTTCAGCTCAGTCTGTGACTGTAACCAGACTGAAGACCTTGACACTCACTCTCCACAGATGTAGCTGTGGAGGCCCAATCAACACTGGGGTTACATATGACCACGACAGCGTAACATGAAGAGCTGAAAAAGAAAACCCTGTCTTTTCTTCTTCTTCTTCTTCTTTTTCTTCTTCATCATCATCATCATCATCATCATCATCATCATCATCATCATCATCATCATATCTTCTCCTTCTTCTTCCTCCTCCTCCTCCCCCTCCCCTCCTCCTCTCTTCTTCTTCTTCTTCTTCTCTTCTTCTTCTTCTTCTTCATCATCATCATCATCATCATCATCTTCTTCTTCTTCTTCTTCTTCTTCTTCTTCTTCTTCTCTTCTGCTGCTGCTGCTGCTGCTGCTGCTGTCGATTAATGATGCCGGTGGTGAAGATTATACACTGAAGCCTCTCTTGATCAGAATCTTCGTGACCATGAGAGTGCCTTACTCTGCTCTACCTTTCTCAAGATGACTTCAGCCACAGTCCACGATAGAACCACTGCACCTCATAAGGTTATCATTGTCAGGCGTTTTTTATGACTTCAGCCACAGTCCACGATAGAACCACCGCACTCATAAGGTTATCATTGTCAGGCGTTTTGTTGTTACGGAAGGAACAATATTCAAACAGCTGAGGAAGCTGCTCCTGACTTCAATCGATGCTTTAAATGGAATCAAGTCTCTCCTGCATATCCGAAGAGTAAATGCCTTAGAATGCTGTCTTCAACAGTGTTCTAAATGATAAACAAACAAAACATTTGAAAGAACATGGAAAAGGAGAGGGCTTGGGGATAGAGAGAGGAGAGAAATGGATATAATCTGTTCGTAATTTTTTTATTTTCAATTTGAATGTCAATTAAATGTGTACTATGAGAATGGCTGCCGTATTATAACCAACGCAGCATTTAGGTCTGTTGTAAGATATATCAAAATATCAACAACCGCCAACACTCTTCGAAACTGATGTTCTGATATGAGCAAATACTTTCCTGGTTTGGATGGGATTTTGTTGCATTACATTGCTTGCTGTCCTCTTTTATTTTCTGTTTCGGCAAAATAGCCCAATGGATTTTTTTAAAAACATCAGACCTAGTAAACCTGTAATCTTGTGATCTTGCTTAAGAATTAAGAGAAAAAAGGGAGAGATGAATCTTGCCCAGCTATGCATTTTGTTATCAGCTTAGAACACATACTTTTTTAAACTTTTCTATTCAGCTGTTTCTGTTGTTAGTGACACTGCTGCTGCTGCTATTAGAGCTGCTGCGGTTTCATAGGCATTGCTGCTGCAGCTGCTGCTGGTGCTGCTGTTGGTGCTGCTGGTGCTGCTGCTGCTGCTGCTGTTTCTGCTGCTGCTACTGCCGCCGCCGCTGCAGCTCTTCTTGAAACTTGTGATCAATCATTGCCGATCGTCATACCATTCAATGAGGAGTACATCGATGTTCTGTGTGTATACATGATTTTCTTTCACGTGTTTGAACTTTGACACTTTCTTCCTCTTCAATTCACTGTACGTGTAAATGATATTGGAATTTCAAGGCAGGGAACCCCTTACTGCTCAAAAGAAAACGAGTATGAAAGGAAATGACAAGTTTTGTTTCATAGTCTGTCCGTTAGCCTTTGTGTGGTTGCTAGAGTTTTGTTTTTACGTGGTAGAACTCATTCTGTGCGTGTAGTTCGACGTGTTACTGTCAATGGATAAGTCTTCACATGAAAGACGTCATTTATGATTCACTGGCAAAATAATGAAAAACAAAAGAAGATGGTGAATATTTTGATTTGTGCAGGCCTGCACGTGCGCAGCACTCACACACACACACACACACACCACACACACACACACACACACACACACACACACCACCACCACCACCACCACCACCACCACCACAGCAACAACATCAACAACAACACGCGCGCAATCACACACATGCCTTCCAAAAGACGCGGGCTCGTACACACACACACACACACACACACACACACACACACACACACACACACACACACATACACACACACACACACACACACACACACACACAACACACACACACACACGTAAGCACGCACACACACACACACACACACACACACACACCACACACACACACACACACACACACACACGCCCAAGCGCGCAAGTACACACACACACACACACACACACACACACACACACACACACACACACAACACACTAATACAGACTAACACACAGACTAACACACAGACTAACTCTAGAACAAACACTCACGTCTCACGCATACACACACTAATGAACATGTCCAATGTCATGAAGAGTTTTATTTCTTCTCTGAAAATCTGAACAGGGGATGGTCGATTTTTAACTCTTAACTTTCCCTAAAATGTTTGTAGGTCAAGAACCGCATGCTAATTTCCCATGAGTGTATTTGAGTGCGGGGAAAAGAGGGGAAGGAGGGGACGGGGGGGGGGGGGGGGGGGGGGAGGGTCAGCTGGATTCTGGTTGGCTGCACAGAATAATTCACAATATCGCTCTTTAAACTGCTACTGTCACATTTCTCGATGTAAAAACCAGCACTTCTTTGGCATCATAATCGTATCATGTATCTACGTTGTTTGAATTAAAACGTGAAGAAAAAAAATCTAATTAGGGATATCTATTTGAAACATGTGAAACTCAATTTTAGGATAAAATAAGGTAACAGTTGGTCCCATTGGGTAAGAAAGGTTTGTTTCAAATTAGACTCGGGGAAGGGGACAGGGAGGGAAGGGGGCGAATAAAAATGAAATACTTTTTAGCAAAGAATTTTAGGTTTAGCTTAGCACTGGTTGGTTGTTTATCTACTGAAAATTCTTGAAATGAGTGAGAATTCGTATTAGTTGAAAAAAAATATACGTAGCGTGTTGTGCATGCATTCGTACGGGCGTATTACATTTGTGTGTGTGTGTGTGTGTGTGTGTGTGTGTGTGTGTGTGTGTGTGTGGTGTGTGTGTGTGTGTGTGTGTGTGTGTGTGTGCGTGTGTGCGTGTGTGTGTGTGCGCGCGCTCGTGCGTGCATGCGCGTGTGTGCGTGTGTGCGTGTGCGTGCGTGCGTGCGTGCGTGCGTGCGTGTGTGTGTGTGGTGTGTGTGTGTGTGTGTGTGTGTGTGTGTTGTGGTGTGTGTGTGTGTGTGTGTGAAGGAGTCAAGGGGGGAAGAGGGAGGAGAGAACGGCTCTAGGTCAGAACGTTATCTTTTATGTCAATTCAAGTGTACATCATCCTGAGAAAACTGAGTGTACGGAGACTTATCCTAATCAAAACTGACCCCCCGAAATGAACACAATAACGAACAACACTACATAACATTATAACTGCTGAAAGATGGAAATCAATCTGTTTTTTAAAAAAACGTGTGTGGCCTTCCTACATTCTTTCATTTAAATCTTCAAGTTGAAAAAATGTTCAAGTATATTACAGCTGTTTGTCACTACAGTTGCCGAATCAACGAGTCTACAGAGCTTGTGACATGTTCTGGAAGCTCATCTACAAGGTGTGAGGAACACAGAGGAGACAGGGAGATGAGGATGCTGGGCGGAGTCTGGCCGTCACAGCTCTAGTAGCAGGACACAGCCTGGAAGTAGCAGGTCTGGATGTAGCCTCTCTTGTGGTGCAGCTCCTTCAGGGCCTGGGGGGTGGCGCCCAGCTCCGGTACATCTCGTAGGTCATGTCCAGCAGCAGGCTCAGCACCTTGTTCATCTTCTGCTGCTCGGTGGTCAGTGGCGGCTGCACACAGAAGAAGGTCAGCGGTCTGGGTGAACAGGGTCACGTCAAAAGGGAGTTTCTAGAACGGGAGCGGGTTTGTATTGTGTTGTTCGTTCGTTCGTGTGTGTGTTTGTTTGTATATTTGTTTGGTTGGTTTTTGCTTCTTCTTCTTCTGTTTGAAATCTGACCTCAGTGGGTGCTGTACACTGAAGGGTCAACATCACGAAAAGAATGACGCCGGTGAGGAAATTAGTCGTGTTGTTTGCTGCGAGTATTAGCGCTGTCGTTGACAGATTGGCATCTGCTCCATTGACGCTAATCCACAGTTGGATTGTGTGTAAACGAAGCCGGCGGTCCACCTCGATACACACCACCCATGACACTTCATGTGCACGTGACATGACCTGTAACACATTATTTACTTGAAATGTGCCTCTCCTCCATCTCCTCTTTCGTCGTTCCCCTGACCCTTCATTTACACCCTACTACCGCCCACCACACACACACATTCCTCCTCCTCATTTCCTAATGCCCGATTGTATGAGAGAGTTCCGATAAGGTTTGGAATGTGACAAAACAAACGATGATACAGAACATTTTGGTCATATCACTACATCGTCATAGTCACCACAGCAGAATGCATTCCATTCGGCAGACCCTACACGGCTGTGGAAGGCAAAACATCGGGCAAGGTCACGGCAAGGTGATGACCGCTGTAGCCGTCTTGAACTGGCCACAACTGAAAGCGGCTGACACACGAGCCTCCCCGCCCGTACGCTTCGGACGTACCGGTCGAACCCGATCCCAAACGGAGCGTCTGTCATAGTAAACGTACGTCTCAAACAGACTTCGGCATCCAGTTCGACCCGACCGTTCGAGATACACCGTGATCTACTCGAAACGGACAGCTAGTATCCTCCAACCAATCAACGCTCAGCATTGAGCGAACACCCATGACAAAGGAAAAATGGCGTCGTCCAGCAAGGCAATCAGACTGTCCAATTCGGAGACCAAACATTTGATTGAATCGTACCAAGGCCATCATGTGCTTTGGAATGTCAACTCAAAAAATTATAAGAATCTAAATATTCGAGAAAAAGCTTCGTATTCAATTGTACAGTCCTTTGAAGCGGCATGTGGGATCAAACTCGAAGGGTTTAAAACTCGCATATAGGTCGGACCGCACAGGTTCAAACGTTTCGTGAAGCACTCCGTCCTTCGACACAGACTGGTCGGACCGCACAGGTTCAAACGTTTCGTCTCAACCGTACGGGCGGGGAGGCTCGTTTGTCAGCCGCTGAAGAAAGCTTGGCCAGGATAAAAGAAAGCTTGGCCAGAATAAAAGAAAGCTTGGCCAGGACAAGAGAAAGCTTGGCCAGGATAAAGAAAGCTTGGCCAGGATAAAAGAAAGCTTGGCCAGGATAAGAGAAAGCTTGGCCATGATAAAAGAAAGCTTGGCCAGGATAAGAGAAAGCTTGGCCATGATAAAAGAAAGCTTGGCCAGGATAAAGAAAGCTTGGCCAGGATAAGAGAAAGTTTGGCCAGGATAAAAGAAAGCTTGGCCAGGATAAAAGAAAGCTTGGCCAGGATAAGAGAAAGCTTGGCCAGGATAAAGAAAGCTTGGCCAGGATAAAAGAAAGCTTGGCCAGGATAAGAGAAAGCTTGGCCATGATAAAAGAAAGCTTGGCCAGGATAAAAGAAAGCTTGTCCAGGACAAGAGAAAGCTTGGCCAGGATAAGAGAAAGCTTGGCCAGGATAAAAGAAAGCTTGGCCAGGATAAGAGAAAGCTTGGCCATGATAAAAGAAAGCTTGGCCAGGATAAGAGAAAGCTTGGCCAGGATAAGAGAAAGCTTGGCCATGATAAAAGAAAGCTTGGCCAGGATAAAAGAAAGTTTGGCCAGGATAAGAGAAAGCTTGGCCAGGATAAAAGAAAGCTTGGCCAGGATAAAAGAAAGCTTGGCCAGGATAAGAGAAAGCTTGGCCAGGATAAAAGAAAGCTTGGCCAGGATAAAAGAAAGCTTGGCCAGGATAAGAGAAAGCTTGGCCATGATTAAAAAGAAAGCTTGGCCAGGATAAAAGAAAGCTTGGCCAGGATAAGAGAAAGCTTGGCCAGGATAAAAGAAAGCTTGGCCAGGATAAAAGAAAGCTTGGCCAGGATAAAAGAAAGCTTGGCCAGGATAAAGTAAGCTTGGCTAGGATAAAAGCGCTGATGAAAGAAACTCACAGGTCACTACAGAATGTTTTGAACTACGATGGAGATTTCATCAAAGCGCGCAAACACTATTCCCGGGGATCATCTCAACGTCTGGAAACGTTCTAACAGCTAGGGGCCCTAACAGTTCACAGGGGAACAGAGAAGGGGCAGGGTAGAGTGGTGCCCCTTATGTTGAGGTAGTTTGCTCTGAAACGTTCTAACTGCTGGGTGCCCTGACAGTTCACAGAGAAACAGAGAAGGGGCAGGGTAGAGTGGTGCCCTTATGTCGAGGTAGTTTGTCTTGTCTGAAACGTTCCAACTGCTGGTGCCCCTTATGTTGAGGTAGTTTGTCTGGAAACATTCCAACTGCTGGTGCCCCTTATGTTGAGGTAGTTTGTCTGGAAACGTTCTAACTGCTGGGGGGCCCCAACAGTTCTCAGAGGAACAGAGAAGGGCAGAGTAGAGTGGTGCCCCTTATGTTGAGGTAGGTTGTCTGGGTACCCTGTCCGTTCTCTGTTCCTCTGTGAACTGTTAGGGCAGGCCAGTGCATGTTGAAGGGTTTCGGCAGGGCCCAGCAGTTAGCGTTTCCGGGCAATACCTATAGGGGCACCAGCAGTTAGGACGTTTCCGGCAATCTACATAGGGACACCCAGCAGTTAGAACGTTTCCGGGCAAACTACCTCAACATAGGGGGCACCAGCAGTTAGACGTTTCCGGGCAAACTACCTCAACATAGGGGCACCAGCAGTTAGAACGTTTCCGGCAAACTACCTCAACATAGGGGGCACCAGCAGTTAGAACGTTTCCGGCAAACTACCTCAACATAGGGGACACCAGCAGTTAGAACGTTTCCGGGCAAACTACCTCAACATAGGGGGCACCAGCAGTTAGAACATTTCCGGCAAACTACCTCAACATAGGGGACACCAGCAGTTAGAACGTTTCCGAGCAAACTACCTAACATAGGGGGCACCAGCAGTTAGAACGTTTCCGGGCAAACTACCTCAACATAGGGGGCACCAGCAGTTAGAACATTTCCGGGCAAACTACCTCAACATAGGGGGCACCAGCAGTTAGAACGTTTCCGAGCAAACTACCTCAACATAAGGGGCACCACTCTACTCTGCCCTTCTCTGTGTGCAAGATGTTATGCGTGCGTTCACACACGGAACCTCGGTTTATAGTCTCATTCAAAGGACTGTATGGGAAATTGAGTCAGAATCAATGTTAATTCCGAGGGAAAAATCCCCCTGTACCGAAACGGCCCGGCGAAGATTCGAACCCGCTACCCCAGGATCACGAATCCGGCGCTCTACCAACTGAGTTATTCCGGCTCCCATGTATTCCCTTCATGCACACGTACCCACGGTCTTCTCCTTCACCATGATAATGCCAGTGCGCGCACTCCTGCCCTTCTCTGGACGTTTTGCACAGCAGTAGTGTTCAGCTGATCGCCCACTTTGTGAATTCGCTGGACCCGTCTCCTTGTGACTCATTTCTGTTTGCTGAAGTTGGTGGCAACTGAACGGGAAGCTCTTCCAGTGTGTTGAAAACGTCCGAGTGTTCTTCAAGGGTGCAACTGCAGACGTTACCCCAGTCAACTTGTTAGTGTGTCATAATTAGATAGTTTGAGAATAGGTAACAGATGGACTGATGGAGATAGTTTGAGAATAGGTAACAGATGGACTGATGGAGATAGTTTGACAATAGGTAACAGATGGACTGATGGAGATAGTTTGAGAATAGGTAACAGATAGACTGATGGAGATAGTTTGAGAATAGGTAACAGATGGACTGATGGAGATAGTTTGAGAATAGGTAACAGATGGACTGATGGAGATAGTTTGAGAATAGGTAACAGATGGACTGATGGAGATAGTTTGAGAATAGGTAACAGATGGACTGATGGAGGATACCTTGAGAAACTGCTGTGGTCCAGAGATGCGCAAGTATTTCCAGAAAGCAGTAAGCCGAAACTCATTAAGACTCCATCGTACAAATCGCCAGGCACCCACTGCATAAATTTAGAATAGAGACTTACACTTGATGCAAGAAGGTCACAGGTGTTTCGAATTGAATCAGAGTTGCAAGAAGTGGCCAAATTAGGAGTCGCAATACATCCACAAACAGAAGCTCATGTCACCTGACAAGCCAGGCGTGTTCTCAGCCATCATGTGGTAGGTGGTCATGACAAGCCAGGTGTGTTGTCAGCCATCATGTGGTAGGTGGTCATGACAAGCCAAGTGTGTTGTCAGCCATCATGTGGTAGGTGGTCCATGTCATGACAAGCCAGGTGTGTTGTCAGCCATTATGTGGTAGGTGGTCATGACAAGCTAGGTGTGTTCTCAGTCATCATGTAGTAGGTGGTCATGACAAGCCAGGTGTGTTGTCAGCCATCATGTGGTAGGTGGTCATGACAAGCCAGGTGTGTTCTCTGCCATCATGTGGTAGGTGGTCATGACAAGCCAGGTGTGTTATCAGTCATCATGTGGTAGGTGGTCATGACAAGCCAGGTGTGTTCTCTGTCATCATGTGGTAGGTGATCATGACAAGCCAGGTGTGTTCTCAGTCATCATGTGGTAGGTGGTCATGACAAGCCAGGTGTGTTCTCTGTCATCATGTGGTAGGTGGTCATGACAAGCCAGGTCAGCCATCATGTGGTAGGTGGTCATGACAAGCCAGGTGTGTTGTCAGCCATCATGTGGTAGGTGGTCATGACAAGCCAGGTGTGTTCTCAGTCATCATGTGGTAGGTGGTCATGACAAGCCAGGTGTGTTCTCAGCCATCATGTGGTGGGTGGTCATGACAAGCCAGGTGTGTTGTCAGCCATCATGTGGTAGGTGGTCATGACAAGCCAGGTGTGTTGTCAGCCATCATGTGGTAGGTGGTCATGACAAGCCAGGTGTGTTCTCAGTCATCATGTGGTAGGTGGTCATGACAAGCCAGGTGTGTTCTCAGCCATCATGTGGTGGGTGGTCATGACAAGCCAGGTGTGTTGTCAGCCATCATGTGGTAGGTGGTCATGACAAGCCAGGTGTGTTGTCAGCCATCATGTGGTAGGTGGTCCATGTCATGACAAGCCAGGTGTGTTGTCAGGCATCATGTGGTAGGTGGTCATGACAAGCCAGGTGTGTTCTCAGTCATCATGTGGTAGGTGGTCATGACAAGCCAGGTGTGTTCTCAGCCATCATGTGGTGGGTGGTCATGACAAGCCAGGTGTGTTGTCAGCCATCATGTGGTAGGTGGTCATGACAAGCCAGGTGTGTTGTCAGCCATCATGTGGTAGGTGGTCCATGTCATGACAAGCCAGGTGTGTTGTCAGGCATCATGTGGTAGGTGGTCATGACAAGCCAGGTGTGTTCTCAGTCATCATGTGGTAGGTGGTCCGGCCGTGTTGCTGGTTTGCGCGTTGCGACGTCGGGAGTTTGAATGCCATCAAAGGCATTTAGTTATGGACATGTTCGGCCTCGTTAGGCCCCCATGTGGATTGTAGTGTGCTATTGGCTCCAGTGTGGAGACAGCAACCACAAAGTCAAAACTGAGCTGGTCACTAGATGTCTTTCTGACAGTGTCGGTCAAATTTCCTGACCGACACTGCAGGTGTCTGTATCTTCTGACCAACACTGCAGGTGTCTGTATCTCCTGACCAACACTGCAGGTGTCTGTATCTCCTGACCCACACTGCAGGTGTCTGTATCTCCTGACCCACACTGCAGGTGTTTCTCCTGACCCACACTGCAGGTGTCTGTATCTCCTGACCCACACTGCAGGTGTCTGTATCTCCTGACCCACACTGCAGGTGTATCTCCTGACCCACACTGCAGGTGTCTGTATCTTCTGACCCACACTGCAGGTGTCTTGTATCTCCTGACCCACACTGCAGGTGTGTGTATCTCCTGACCCACACTGCAGGTGTATCTCCTGACCCACACTGCAGGTGTCTGTATCTCCTGACCCACACTGCAGGTGTATCTCCTGACCCACACTGCAGGTGTCTGTATCTCCTGACCCACACGGCAGGTGTATCTCCTGACCCACACTGCAGGTGTCTGTATCTCCTGACCCACACGGCAGGTGTATCTCCTGACCCACACTGCAGGTGTCTGTATCTTCTGACCCACACTGCAGGTGTCTGTATCTCCTGACCAACACTGCAGGTGTCTGTATCTCCTGACCAACACTGCAGGTGTCTGTATCTCCTGACCCACACGGCAGGTGTATCTCCTGACCCACACTGCAGGTGTCTGTATCTCCTGACCCACACTGCAGGTGTCTGTATCTCCTGACCCACACGGCAGGTGTATCTCCTGACCCACACTGCAGGTGTCTGTATCTTCTGACCCACACTGCAGGGTCTGTATCTTCTGACCCACACTGCAGGTGTCTGTATCTCCTGACCCACACTGCAGGTGTCTGTATCTCCTGACCCACACTGCAGGTGTCTGGACATTCGTTTGTTTCAGCTTTTTTTCTTCTTCATTTTGTTACATCCTTTCTGACCCACAAAAATCTAATAACGGAGATGTTCCTCTAGGCCATTGAATCTAATAACGGAGATGTTCCTCTAGGCCATTGAATCTAATAACGGAGATGTTCCTCTAGGCCATTGAATCTAATAACGGAGATGTTCCTCTAGGCCATTGGTCGAATATTGTAAACTGTCCCCGGATCGGTCAACACTTAGCACGATAAATACTAGCCGTGAAAGCCAGTATAGGTGGGGGGGGGGGGGGGGTAAAGTGGTGAAGGGTAGGTAGAAAGGGGCTCATTCGTCGGCGGACAGCACGCGCGAGTTGCAAACGTGTAACAATCTGTCGGCTCTGATAGCCAAGTGTTTGTGTGACGGACTTCAAATTCACAGGGACTTACTATAATGAGTCAGATGCTGCTTGCAGCGATGGTTTCCTTTCTTTATTTCTTGAATTTATTTACCTAGTTATTCATCTACTGATTGATTTATGCATTGATTGTTGATGTGTTTATATCTTTGTTTATTTATCTAGCCATCATTTATATATTCGTTTATTGATTTTATTTATTTCACTTATGTATTTATTTGTTGATTTAAAGTAAGCAGATTGATGCTGTTTTGTGATTGTTTTTACCGGTTTGGGTTAATACAGTTGCACTCTAAGCACATTAGGGCAGCAAAATAGGATTTCGCGTCATTTATTTTTGCCAGGTATTTCTGTCCTTTTTCCATCCCGCTTGCATTGCTCTCTCTCTCTCTCTCTCTCTCTCTCTCTCTCTCTCTCTCTCTCTCTCTCTCTCTCTCTCTCTTCTTCCGTTTTCTTTGTCTGTTTTTATTCATTCAAATTTTGTAATCTACCAACCACACGATTTGGGAAGTTTGTCTCCACTTGACCAGAAACAGCGGCAACTGACATTACAAACAAATAAACAAACAAAGGAACAATCAAAGAAACAAGCTATGTGCCGCGCAAAAAACAATCGTTCAGACTTACCAAATAATCACAGGTATAAGAAAATGCAGAGAAAAAGAATTCGATGATAATCATGTTGTTGCTGTTTTTGCTATGATTCTGTGTTTTTGTTGTCGTTGCTGCTGTCGATGAAGAAGAAGAAATAGAACACGATGAGAGAGAGAGAGAGAGAGAGAGAGAGAGAGAGAGGAGAGGAGAGAAGAGAGAGAGAGAGGAGAGAGGAGAGAGAGAGAGGGCACATTGTCAGTGTTTATTTGAAAAGCATAAGAAGTGGAGAAGGAAGCACACGCACGCAGACCCCTTACCTCCCCGCACACACACACACACACACACACACACACACACACACCACACACACAAACGCCGCGCGCACACACACACACACACCACACACACACACACACACACACACACACACACACAACACACGCCGCGCGCGCGCGCGCACACACACACAACACACACACACACACACACACACACACCACCACCACGCACGCACGCACGCACGCACGCACGCACGCACGCACACACACACACACACACACACACACGCGCGCGCGCGCGCTTGCAAGCAAGCAGCATGTCGGATTTATACGAGCGTGCATTTCTGAAGGTCACCCCAACTACAGACCATCACTGCTAAGGATTTAAATCAGATAACAAAAACAACAAAGAAACAACAAACAAACGTATCAAACATATTTAAAGGCAATGTCTGTTTAAAACAAAAAGGAAAGTGGTCAATGATTTTGGCATTTGTGATTAACGAAAGTTCTTCAGAATTTCATAACTAATTCTCTACATCTGGATGTCTTAGTGCGGAAGAAGTAGAATAAGGTCGGAATCTGTAAACACTTTTTTCTCTGCTAAAAACAAACGAAAAACATAGCAATGCTTTGACACGAAGTCTGAATACATGCTCCACACTTAGAGAAGGAAAAAAAGGAGGGGGGGGGGGGGGGGGGGGGCATATCTTTAATTTAATAATGTGTCTCGTTGTTCTAAAACAGTAGCTGTCATGAGTTGCTGATTTAACAAAGAAGACTATTTTGACTGTGTAGATAACGAAAGACAAGACTATTTTGACTATGTAGAGAACAAAAGACAAGACTATTTTGACTATGTAGAGAACGAAAGACAAGACTATTTTGACTATGTAGAGAACGAGAGACAAGACTATTTTGACTATGTAGAGAACGAGAGACTTACTTCTGTGGCTCTGTAGACAAACAGTAACTTTCTTTTCCCCCTTTTCAAAGATTTATCAATGTTGGCTCTAGCTGTCGGGTCACAGTCATAAACGTCTTTTCCTCTTCTCTCCCCTCCTGCTTACACCCAAGCTTACCGTTTCCCCGTCATTTTCTTGTAGCTGTTATATTCTGGACCACCACCTCGCGACAACTCGCTGATTCTAACCTGAAACTTAAGCTTCGGGTGTAGGGAGTGGTGTGGAAGGGGTGGGGGTGGAGTGGTGTAGCTGTGGGGGGTGGGGGTGGAGGTGGGGCAGAAGGGGTTGTGTGTTTGTGGTGGTGGGTACGGTTAGGAAAGAGGGTTTCCGAACTGGTCTGATTTTCAGGTAGAGAAGAGAAAGGAAATAGCTGTTCCCGGAGCCTCCAGGAAATAGCTGTTCCCAAAGCCTCCAGCAAATAGCTGTTCCCGGAGCCTCGAGGAAATGGCTGTTCCCGAAGCCTCCAGGAAATGGCTGTTCCCGAAGCCTCCAGGAAATAGCTGTTCCCGAAACCTTTAAGAAATAGCTGTTCCCGAAACCTTTAAGAAAAGCTGTTCCCGAAACCTTTAAGAAATAGCTGTCCGAAACCTTTAAAATAGCTGTCCCGAAACCTTTAAGAAATAGCTGTTCCCGAAGCCTCCAACGAGGGAAGAGGGGACATGGCGAGGTGGATTGTCTGTGCGTGGAATGGAGGAGAGGGAGAGGGATAGAAGAATGGGAGAGAGAGAGAGGAGAGAGAGAGAGAGAGAGAGGAGGGGGGGGGGTAAGGGGGGGAGGGAGGCAGGGATGGGATGGGGTGTGGATTGATGAACACCCACACGAAGAAGGCGCGGGTTGGCCTGTTTCCCCGTGCTCCTTTTGTCCGCATGCCTGGGGACCATGATTAAAAGCGGATCACTGGACAGAACATAGACACCCATGGGACAGCAGCATGGGGAGAAGAAGAACCCACCCTCCCCCTCTCCCCTCCCCATTTCCCTTCACACACCTCTGCCCTCCTTGTTTTAAATCCCCTTTTCGGGGGCCGGAATAGCTCAGTGGTAGAGCGCCGGACCCGTAATCTTGGAATTGCGGGTTCGAATCTCTGCCGGGCCGTTTCGGTACAGGGTGTTTTTTCCCTCGGAGTTAACATTGGTTCTGACTCCATTTCCCATACAGTCCTTCAAATGAGACTCCAAACCGAGGTTCCGTGTGTGAACGCACGCATAACATCTTGCACACACATAAAATCCCATCACCAACTTTCGGAAGGCCAGTTTGGCCGTTGCTTTGGATGACACGTTACACATAGCACGCACCTTCCCCGCAGTTGGAGTATGGCTGTCTTAATGGCGGGATAAAAAAAACACTGCCATGCACACAAAACTCCACTCCCTGTGTTGGGTAGATGGGATTAATCTTTGCCTGTCTATACTGGGAGTGTCCACAGGAGTATCAGCCTGTCTATACAGGGAGTGTCCACAGGAGTATCAGCCTGTCTATACAGGGGTGTCACAGGGATAGCTGTCTATACAGGGAGCGTCGGCAGGAGTATCAGCCTGCGTACGCGAAAAAAAAATCCCTTTTCAGCTAGGAAGGGGTTGGGTGGATACAAGGGTACGAGTTGTGTAGCAGGGAGGGGGTGGAGAATGAGTAGTCTCTTTTGTGAAGACCTTCTGTCGTCGGGTTGTCGAACGAGGATAAAGGTCTGCAAGATGCGATAGTTCCGTTGTTCTGAGAGTTGGGTTGCGCTGGGTTTAACTGTGTACGGTGGGGCAGTTTTGAACTGTGCAGTGCTGGGTTGGGATGAATTGTGTATTGGGTTTCTGCTGAATCGTGTAATACTCGTTCACCCGGGTAATGCTGGGTTGAACTGTGTAATGTTGTGTTGGGTTGAATCGTGTGATTTTAGGTTATGTAAAGTTGTGTAATGTGAGGTTGGGTTGAACAGCGTAAAGTGATGTTGGGATGAATTGCGCGATAGAGATTCAGGTAAAATTGTGCAATGTTGGTTTGGGTGGAAATGGCTGATGGTGGGTTGGGTACCCGAGTTGTGCCATGTTGGGGTGTATTGAAATATAATCATAGCAATATAGTGTAGCAGGTTGCGGGTGGGAGGTCGCAGAGTTGAGTCTCCTCAGGAGACTCTCTCTCTCTCTCTCTCTCTCTCTCTCTCTCTCTCTCTCTTCTCTCTTCTCTCTTCTCTCTCTCTCATCCTCCCCCCCCTCTCTCTGTCTCTCTCTGGATTTGAGTTTTGTCTGTGCGTCTGTATGTGTGTCCCTTTCTATCTCTATCTGTCTGTCTATCTGTCTCTCTGTCTCTGTCCGTCTGTCTGTTCTCTCTCTCTCTCTCTCTCTCTCTCTCTCTCTCTCTCTCTCTCTCTCTCTCTTCTCTCTGTCTCTCTCTCTCTCTCCTGGGACCGCTTTTTTTTTCTCCCAGCTTTAGCCGATCTTCTACCCAGATTAATGATGTTTCTCAGGGCTTAAAAAAAAGATGTTTGAAATCAACATCATTCTTTTGTTCGCTTAACGGATTAACCCGGAGGCAGTGATTTACATCCCAAGCGGCAGGCGAGGTGTCCTGTTTTTCTCAGGCCTGATGAACTGCAGAATGAACGGCGGAAGGACACGATGACTACAGCCCTGAAGGACACGATGACTACAGCCCTGAAAGACACAATGACTACAGCCCTGAAAGGACACGAATGACTACAGCCCTGAAGGACACAATGACTACAGCCCTGAAAGACAGCACATGACTACAGCCCTGAAGGACACAATGACTACAGCCCTGAAGGACACAATGACTACAGCCCTGAAAGACACAATGACTACAGCCCTGAAGGACACAATGACTACAGCCCTGAAGGACACAATGACTACAGCCCTGAAAGACACAATGACTACAGCCCTGAAGGACACAATGACTACAGCCCTGAAGGACACAATGACTACAGCCCTGAAGGACACAATGACTACAGCCCTGTCGTGTATTCTCCGACACAATGACTACAGCCCTGTCGTGTATTCTCCGACACAATGACTACAGCCCTGTCGTGTATTCTCCGACACAAATGCAACTATATGGCTTCATCTTCATCATTTGCAATGACGCACTTCGAGCGCCTATTTCTGTGACCCCTCATATTTCTCTTGCCGGGTGATCTCAGTTTCAGTTTCTTCTTTAGATTCGCGCCCGTGGCGATTTTCTGTCAAAGCTGTCGGCATCAGAAAGTTCAAAGACTGCCGTTGATTGAAAAGCGGTAGCGCCCACCAGAGGTGGAAGAAAGGGGGGGGGGGGGGGGGGGGGGCGAGGAAAAGGGGGGGGGGGGGGGGAGGCGGTCATTTACTGCCTCAGTAGGGCTCAGTAGCTAGCGGAGGGTATCCACCCGTATTTGATGAAAAACACCTACCATGGTGGTCCTCAGCGACAGTGCCGTGCTTCCGTTGGCGGGGTGCTCATGGCAAGGGATGCCAATGTTCCATGAGGACTCCCGCTGCTGTGACTGTGGGATGGAGCTGAGTGTAATGGTCAGGGCGTGGGGATGGAGCTGAGTGTAAGTGGCCCATGAAGGGGGCAAGGGCGTGGACAGCATAGAGGCTGGGTGCCAGGGCTGGGGGGATGGCTCGAGTGTAAGTGGCCAGGGCTTTTGGGATGGAGGCTAGTGAAAGTGGCCAGGGCTGTGGGGATGGATCTGAGTGTAAGTGGTCAGGGCTGTGGGGAAGATCTGAGTGTAGCTGTCAGGGCTGTGGGATGGATCGAGTGTAGCTGGTCAGGGCTGTGGGATGGATCTGAGTGTAACTGTCAGGGCTGGGGATGGATCTGAGTGAGCTGGTCAGGGCTGTGGGGATGGACTGAGTGTAACTGTCAGGGCTGTGGGGATGGATCTGAGTGTAAGTGGTCAGGGCTGTGGGGATGGATCCGAGTGCAGCTGGTCAGGGCTGTGGGGATGGATCTGAGTGTAGCTGTCAGGGCTTGGGGATGGATCTGTGAAACCTGTCAGGGCTGGGGGATGATCCGAGTGTAGCTGTCAGGGCTTTTGGGATGGATTTTGTAGCTGGTCAGGGCTGTGGGTGGATCCGAGTGTAGCTGTCAGGCTTGGGAGGGATCCGAGGTAGCTGGCAGGCTGTGGGATGGATCCGAGTGTACTGATCAAGCTGTGGGGATGGATCTGAGTGTAAGGGGTCAGGGCTGTGGGGATGGATCCGAGTGTAGCTGGTCAGGGCTGTGGGGATGGATCTGAGTGTAACTGGTCAGGCTGTGGGATGATCAGTAGGGTCAGGCTGGGGATGGATCTGAGTGTAACTGGCAGGCTGTGGGGATGGATCTGAGTGAACTGGTCAGGCTGGGGGATGATCTGAGTGTACTGGTCGGGGCTGTGGGGGTGGATCTGAGTGTAACTGGCAGGGTGGGGATGGAATCTGAGTGTAGCTGGTCAGGGCTGTGGGGATGGATCTGAGTGTAAGTGTCAGGGATGTGGGGATGGATCTGAGTGTAACTGGTCAAGGCTGTGGGGGTGGATCTGAGTGTAGCTGGTCAGGGCTGGGGGGATGGATCTGAGTGTAGGCTGGTCAGGGCTGTGGGGATGCTCTGAGTGTAACTGGTCAGGGCTGTGGGGATGGATCTGAGTGTAAGTGGTCAGGGCTGTGGGGATGGATCTGAGTGTAGCTGGTCAGGGCTGTGGGGGTGGAGCTGAGTGTAAGTGATCAGGGCTGGTGGGATGGATCTAAGTGTAACTGGTCAGGGCTGTGGGGATGGATCTGAGTGAAGTGGGCCAGGGCTGTGGGAGGGATCTAAGTGTAACTGGTTAGGGCTGTGAGGATGGATCTGAGTGTAGCTGGTCAGGGCTGTGGGGATGGATCTGAGTGTAAGTGGTTGGGGCTGTGGGGATGGATCTGAGTGTAACTGGTCAGGGCTGTGGGATGGATCTGAGTATAAGTGGTCAGGGCTGTGGGGATGGATCTGAGTGTAACTGGTCAGGGCTGTGGGGATGGATCTGAGTGTAACTGGTCAGGGCTGTGGGGATGGATCTGAGTGTAGCTGGTCATGAAGGAGCAGAAACGAGTGGGAAATGGACAGCACAGAGGCTACTGAGGATAGGATAGCAGAGAGAGAGAGAGAGGAGAGAGAGCGAGAGAGAGAGAGAGAGAGAGGGGAGAGAGAGAGAGAGACACACACACACACACACACACACACACACCCCACACACACAGACAGAGAGAGAGAGAGAGAAGAGAGAGAGAGAGAGAGAGAGAGAGAGAGAGAGAGAGAGGAGAGAGAGAGAGAGAGAGAGAGAGAGAGAGAGAGAGAGCATTTGTTTTCAGTTTGGATGCCTGATTTCAATTTTCTTTTCAGCAAAGGCCAGTATTTTACAGACTAATCATGTGTTGTGATTTTTAAGACTGCGCGAGTAAGAGAGACTCCTTTTGTTTAAGTATAGCAACATCTGGTTTTATTAAAGAAAAGGCCACCACATTCCTAAAAGGTCGACGACACATTAAAAAAAGTTTTGGCTTTTTTTACCTCTCTCTCCTTCTCCGTCTCTACTCTCTCTCCTCTCTCTCTTCTCTCTCTCTTCTCTCCCTCTCTCTCTCTCTCCCCTCTCTCTTAAGGTCCTTACATGTTTTAATACATATTCCGTTCATTTGTGTTTCATTTGAAAAAAAAAATCTATCATTTCTTTATGTGTATAAATAGTTCGAATCCAAATATTTTAAACTGTTCAACGGAAAGTATGTCTTCTGTACATGGTAAACGCATATGTTTCATAGGCCGGCATGACTTGCGTGTCGGCGTGATTTATCTAATTTATTTGTTTCTATATTTATGTACTGAAAAAAAACCCTACTTGTTTTTTTTATTTATTCATTGACTCCTTTTGGAATTTTGTTTCTTAATGGACGGGACAGTTTGTTGTTTTTTTAAACGACTTTGGGAAGTTTGCTCTTGATGTCCTATTTTAAATCAGTACTTTTTTTTTTTCTGTATGTTTTTGTTGTTGTTTGTTTTTGCTTTGTTTTGTTTATTCCTTTCATTTATGGTTGCTTGATTTGTGGGTTGTTAGCTTTTCTAAACATTTGTTTTGTTTTGGATTTGTTTACAGAGCTCGTTTTGTTGTGTTTATTTTACTTGTTTTCGTTCCTTTTCTTGAAAATGATGTTAATGTGCTTTTGTTCCTTGCCCTAGTTTCCTTCCGCTGTAGCTTCTCCCATCTCTCACCACCCACCACCCCCCTCTCTCTCTCTCTCTCTCTCTCTCTCTCTCCTCCTCTCTCCTCTCTCTCTCTCTCTCTCCCCTCTCCCCCTCTCCTCCCCCCCTCTCTCTCTCTCTCTCTTTATGTGGGTGATCCCAATTCTCATCGCATGGAAAACGATTCTCTGGAAACATAGAGGGCAAGAACGTCAACTCATACAAGTACCAGGAAGTGATATTTTCGATGAAATTAATTCAGAATTACGTGTAGGGGAATCCTGTAGAAATGAGAAAGCAGGCGTCACTGAAGTTCTGAAATCATTAATTAAGCTTAATACCATTAACTGTTGCTTATTTCTGGAAAATGTTGATGGTCAAACTGAATCCTTATTTACATTATGATGGTGACGCAGATATTTGGGGATTTCACCTTTGTTCACAAACAGAAAAAGTTCATACATATGTGTCCTCTGATTCCGTTTTTATACAGGGACACAGGATCTATCGTGAAATGCATAAGACACTGGGTGAAAAATGTTGAAGCTTCCATTGTCTTATGCATGCAAAGAAGCTCAGGATGTAACGGTCATACCATTGAAATTTAGCCAAGAAAACTGGACTGGCAAAGTTCAGCACACACTATCAGAGCATGGGTCACTATCAGAGCATGGGTCACTATCAGAGCATGGGTCTGGGAATTACGTGGATATATTAAGGAGCGAGAAATGACCAGCAGTTTGTTTCAGAATTTAAACACAAACTCATCGCTTTCTTCAAACAACACTGGCGTGGTCATGGGCCATATCAGGGCTGTCACCACGTTGAAGTCAACTCACAAATCATCCACCAAAAATAAAATCCAAATATCTCTTTAAAATACACCTAAAAAACGCACCAGAAGCTTTGTTAAAAATCTTTTATTCCGTGAAATCTTAGATCAGATGAAAAAACGTTAATTTTTGTTGTTGTTGAGAAATACAAAGATCACGTCAGGTGGGGCATCTCTGAATAAGGTTTTCATGGAGTCTGCTGTAAAGTGTTTGTTTCACATCGTTGAAGTCCCAACACGCTAAAGGAATACGTTTCACTGTAAGTGGAGCATAACACAGAATGCACACGGAGCTTCTTCACCTTTTACAATATAGAAATGAGTGTAAAACGAGTGGCTTGTATGCAACCGGCATTCAGATATGGAAAGTAACGACAAATACAGTTGGTTTCTCTCATCTAAAAAGTGTGTTCCAGCCTGTCAAACATCTTAATGTCATATCATATGAACGACACCGACTCAGTCACGCAAGATTGGGTAAGACCAGCTGATTTAAATGGTAGAGAAACGATGGCTGCATCCCAGCACGTTCACAGAGCCTTTTTTTGCGGATCCAAGATTGAACATGAAAAAAAAAACTTGTTGCTTTTTTGCTTCAGTGTACCACGGACGAAGCAGTGCGGAGAAAAAAAAAGTTTGTCGTTC
>CM031611.1:3527583-3542583 GCA_018398815.1 Conus ventricosus
AGGTTTGGTAAAAAGACATGACTTTGTTTCTGTTTTATCACCAGGAGATGATAACATCATCAAATCCATTGCTAGATTTATTGAGGAAGACCAAACAACAAGACCTGAAGGCATGTAAACATACACCACAGTTATACTGTGTCATCATGTGGCAATTACCTGGATGGTATTGGGCCTAAAAACTGATAGATGTTTAATACAGTCTGTAATACATGATAGTGTATGTCTGTGGGGATGGTCGAGTCCTCTTTATCATTATTATCACTATCATATTTGTGTGTGTGTGTGTGTGTGTGTGTGTGTGTGTGTTGTGTGTGTGTGTGTGTGTGTGTGTGTGTGTGTGTGTGTGTGTGGTGTGTGTGAGGAGAGAGAGAGAGAGAGAGTGTGTGTGTGTGTTGTGTGTGTGCGTGCAAGTGTGCGTGTGCGTGTGTGTGTGTGTGTGGGGTGTGTGTGTGTGTGTGTGTGTGTGTGTGTGTATGTGAAGCTATAGAGGTACTTCAAAAGGTGAAAATCTTTCGCAACTTTCTTGGGACTTAAATAAACTTATTTCTTTAAAAAAAAAAAAGCGGTAGTGTTTTAAATGCCAATCATTCACGTATGGAATGAAATAACCGCATCAGAATACTGCTGTTCTATGCTGATATTACCATTGTGCTCTGATCATCCGGTCACGAAAATTTACCAAGGCTTTCAATGTGTTGTTTGAGCTTCGTCGAGACTTGGAAGCTGGAAAATCAATTCTCACAAATCCAACATAATGATTTGCAATACATCACCAAATACAACGAATGTGTCTAAATGCGATGAGAATATCCTTGACATTGCTACCCTAATCGTATATCTTGGAGTCATTTCAACAAAAAGGATTTTTAGAGAAAAGAAATAATTTTTATGAGTAAGCAGCAAAGTGTTTGGTACGAACAGCCAGGCAACAACAAATGTTCCGTTGTGTAGTCTTAGATTTTCTTAAGCAGATGTAATTCTTATCTTATTTTTCGGCTATGAAATCTGGGTTGGGAAGGTTGCAGTTAGAATTTTAAAAGACGTTTTCATTCAGATTAACTCGCTTGATTGATGGAGAAACTGATCCGCTTCCAAATCTCGTTTGGATTAAAAGTAGAATTGTTCGATTTAGGTCCGACATTGTATGACCGGCATCTAAAGATGAATACTTGGCTCATGTGTGTAGCTTTTTGTATGATTTGTAGGCCAGAGGCATTTAACATTCCCCTTGCGTTGAATTTGTTATGTAGATGTTAACTGAATGCAGATATAGATACGTTAGTGCTCGACAGTTCTTTGTGAACAGGGAGGCACTCTATGGAAATATTCGAGCATCGTCTGATGAAGGTAGGATTAAAGGAAGCATTGAAAAAATAACTATGTAAATGAATGAATGAATGAATGAATGAATGAATGAATGAATGAATGAATGAATGAATGAATGAATGAATGAATGGGAGGGTTAAAAAAAGATGAATGAATGAATAAAAAAAAATGAGTGACTAACCGGGAAGGAAGGAATTAACGAATAAATGAATAGGTAGAAACATGAAAACTGAAATAAAACAGAATGAATACACAATGAGATTAAAAAAACCAACAACAACAAAATGATGATATGGATGAATAATAGACAAATAAGAAGAAACACAGTAAAAGACCTTTAGACAGAGCTTCCTGGTAGATGGAGACATTTATTAAAGGTCTACTTTAGAGGTTTTTGATAATTGGTCAGCTTATGCAGAAATGTGAAATGTTTGATAAATTGATAAAACAAACATCCGATTCTCTCCCGATCACACGAAATCGATCCGCGAAAGTGGGCATTTTTTACCTTTTATCAGGAAAACGGGAGGTAATCAACTAAATCTTGGCATGGCTTAACTACTCTTGGATGTGACGTCACATGATGGACTGGCCGTCAGCCGCGACCTACACAACAAGCCAACGGCGACAGAAAGCGATTCTGATGGTTCTTGCACATCCCGATCGGTATTTAATTTATCATGTAAAAGCAGTGACTATGATTGCGACAGCCAATGTAACTCTGGGGATGTTTCTGCAAGGCCTTTACCTTATCAGTTTGAACGCTAAGTTCTTTTTACCACGTCAGTTCCAGCTGGACCACGGAAACGAGCTATTCAGTTCCAGCTGGACGCCCAAACACATCATTCCGAAGGCGTACGGACTTTACCGAAGTCTCGAGGGAGGCTACCGACTGACTTCTTGATGCGATCACGCGTGGACGGCGAGCGGAGATTCTCCTTCCTCAAGCCTTAACGTGTTCATTCAATTTAACAAGTGTGATCTGTCCATAGATAAAAAACAGAATAAACGTGCGACTATCGTACTCATCTGTACGAGCTTTACCACTCCGCCTTCAAAAGTATACGCGCACAATGCAGACGAAGTTTTTGATCCACTCGAACGGGCTCGGCAATTGTCGGAACAGCTCGTTTCCGTGGTCCAGCTGGAACTGACGTGGTAAAAATAACTTGGTGGCCCGGCATGGTTGCACCAAAGATAGTCTTTGGTTGCACCAACCGAATCCACTTCTTTCGAGTATCTGGATCAGATGGAAATGTGTGCAAAGAATATCCGTCTCCTGCTGAGCTGCTGCACACGCCTACAGCACAATATCTGCCACCCCCTCGTGACTTTTTAGGCTGTGGGGGATCGCAACTCGTGTTGATTTCACTTGGCGTTGGCTTGTTGTGTAGGTCGCGGCTGACGGCCAGTGCAATCAAGTGACGTCACGGTTTTCGGTCTACCGCGGGGGGTTTGAACAGGTGTGCAAACTCGTTTTTTATCTATTAAATTCTTCCGGCGACTTTTTTTTGAAAAATGAATACCATACTGTAGTTATATGACATGTAGACCTGTTTTTAACAAATTATCGAAAAAACTCTAAAGTAGACCTTTAAGGATTCGAGGAAATTCTATCGTGTTTTATGGCCAATAAAATCAATAAAAGATAACGAATAAGCACAGCCAGGAAACAATTTAAAAAAATAACAAAGAATCTGACTGAATATACATACATAAAAACATTTTCGTAACAAATTACACATAAGCAAAAGCTTGTTAAGTTAAATTACACATAAGCAAAAGCTTGTTAAGTTAAACTCTTCGTAACGTTCTCTTCTTCCGTTTCCCCTTTCCTCCGCTGTTTTAGTGCTTCCTCTCCGTCTTCCGTTTCCCCTTTCCTCCGCTGTTTAGTGCTTCCTCTCCGTCTTCCGTTTCCCCTTTCCTCCGCTGTTTAGTGCTTCCTCTCCGTCTTCCGTTTCCCCTTTCCTCCGCTGTTTAGTGCTTCCTCTCCGTCTTCCGTTTCCCCTTTCCTCCGCTGTTTAGTGCTTCCTCTCCGTCTTCCGTTTCCCCCTTTCCTCCGCTGTTTAGTGCTCCTCTCCGTCTTTTCCCTTTCCCCTTTCCTCCGCTGTTTAGTGCTTCCTCTCCTCCGTCTATCCGTTTCCCCTTTCCTCCGCTGTTTAGTGCTTCCTCTCCGTCTTCCGTTTCCCTTTCCTCCGCTGTTTAGTGCTTCCTCTCCGTCTTCCGTTTCCCCTTTCCTCCGCTGTTTAGTGCTTCCTCTCCGTCTTCCGTTTCTCCCCTTTCCTCCGCTGTTTTTGTGCTTCCTCCGTCTTCCGTTTCCCCTTTCCTCCGCTGTTTAGTGCTTCCTCTCCGTCTTCCGTTTCCCCCTTTCCTCCGCTGTTTAGTGCTTCCTCTCCGTCTTCCGTTTCCCCTTTCCTCCGCTGTTTAGTGCTTCCTCTCCGTCTTCCGTTTCCCCTTTCCTCCGCTGTTTAGTGCTTCCTCTCCGTCTTCGTTCCCTTTCCCCCCCCCCCTTTCCTCCGCTGTTTAGTGCTTCCTCTCCGTCTTCCGTTTCCCCTTTCCCTCCGCTGTTTAGTGCTTCCTCTCCGTCTTCCGTTTCCCCTTTCCTCCGCTGTTTAGTGCTTCCTCTCCGTCTTCCTTTCCCTTTCCTCCGCTGTTTTAGTGCTTCCTCTCCGTCTTCCGTTTCCCCTTTCCTCCGCTGTTTTAGTGCTTCCTCTCCGTCTTCCGTTTCCCCTTTCCTCCGCTGTTTAGTGCTTCCTCTCCGTCTTCCGTTTCCCCCTTTCCTCCGCTGTTTAGTGCTTCCTCTCCGTCTTCCGTTTCCCCTTTCCTCCGCTGTTTAGTGCTTCCTATCCGTCTTCCGTTTCCCCTTTCCTCCGCTGTTTAGTGCTTCCTCTCCGTCTTCCGTTTCCCCTTTCCTCCGCTGTTTAGTGCTTCCTCTCCGTCTTCCGTTTCCCCTTTCCTCCGCTGTTTAGTGCTTCCTCTCCGTCTTCCGTTTCCCCTTTCCTCCCCTGTTTAGTGCTTCCTCTCCGTCTTCCGTTTCCCCCCTTTTCCCCCGCTGTTTAGTGCTTCCTCTCCGTCTTCCGTTTCCCCTTTCCTCCGCTGTTTAGTGCTTCCTCTCCGTCTTCCGTTTCCCTTTCCTCCGCTGTTTTAGTGCTTCCTCTCCGTCTTCCGTTTCCCTTTCCTCCGCTGTTTAGTGCTTCCTCTCCGTCTTCCGTTTCCCCTTTCCTCTCCGCTGTTTAGTGCTTCCTCTCCGTCTTCCGTTTCCCCTTTCCTCCGCTGTTTAGTGCTTCCTCTCCGTCTTCCGTTTCCCCTTTCCTCCGCTGTTTAGTGCTTCCCTCTCCGTCTTCCGTTTCCCCTTTCCTCCGCTGTTTAGTGCTTCCTCTCCGTCTTCCGTTTCCCCTTTCCTCCGCTGTTTAGTGCTTCCTCTCCGTCTTCCGTTTCCCCCTTTCCTCCGCTGTTTAGTGCTTTCCTCTCGTCTTCCGTTTCCCCTTTCCTTCCTCTGTTTAGTTCTTCTTCTTCCGTCTTCCTTTCCCTTTTCCTCCGCTGTTTGTCTTCCCTCCGTCTTCCTCTCCCTTGTTTTTTCTTCTCTTCTTTCTTTCTGATTTTTTTCCATTTCTTCCCTTTTTTTCATTTTTTTTTTTTTTACGTTACTTTCTTCTCTCCCCCCCCCCCCCCGCCCCCCTTATTTCTTTCTTCCTCTTCTGCTTTTTTTCTTCTCTTGATTTAGTTTGTTTGTTGTGGTCCCCCTTGAAAAGAATATCTAAAAGTTTTCTAGTCTGTGTCTTCACTTCTCCATCGCCTCCTAGTGGTTCACAACCTAGCTTGCTGTCAGAGATGTACAGGATGAAATTATTCGGGTTGTGTTGTGGTTGTGTGTGTGTGCGTGTGTGTGTTTTTGTGTGCGCAAGGCGCGCGTGTGTGTGTGAGTGATGATGAGATGAGAGAATGATGATGACGATGATGATGTTAAGCAGTTCCGGTTTGGGTTTTGGACTAAACACGAGAGCGTGGTGTGTATTGTTTACACATGATGATACCCTGTGTTAGCTAGGCCGAGAAGACACAAATCCGCCAGGTGGGTAAAATTGCGCATCACGCTTACAGAAACCTGAGACCGCCTGTGTAATTTCCATCTTCCTGTTTGGTCGATAGTACACTAAGCACTCTAGGGAAAGACCGACCGAACAACAACAACAACACAACAACAACAGCAACGATAAACAGCAGGGAAACAACAATATGTGCCTCCAGGGGGAGTCGAACCGACACTTCAGAGATGCAGTTGCATACTAACCACTGCACTTTCGTCGGTGGAGACTGGAACGTGGGGTCTCCCTTTATCCTCATTTCGTCTTCTTTCTTTCGTGTTTCCTCCCTTCTTATTGTTTCTCTTCTCTCTCTCTCTTCTCTCTCTCTTTCTCTCTCTCCCCACTCCCCTCGTTCTCTCTCTCTCTCTCTCTCCTCTCTCCTCTCTCTCCTCTCTTTTCTTCTCGCTCTCCTCTCTCTTTCTCTCTCTCTCTCTCTCTCTCTCTCTTCTCTCTCTCTCCTCTCTCTCTATCTCTCTCTCTCTCCCTGTCTCTCTCTGTTCTCTCTCCATGTGTCTCTCTCTGTGTGTGTGTTCTCTCTTTTGTCTCTCTCTTCTTCGCTCTCTTTCTTTCTCTCTCTTTCCTCTGTGGTTATTGTGCGTGTGTGTGTGTGGTGTGTGTGTGTGTGTGTGTGTGTGTGTGTGTGTGTGGGGTGTGTGTGTGTGTGCCCGCGCGCGTGCACGTGCGAGCGCAAGTGTGTGTGTGTGTGTGTGTGTGTGTGTGTGTGTGTGTGTGTGTGCGTGCGTGCGTGCGTGCGTGCGTGCGTGTGTGTGTGTGTGTGTGTGTGTGTGTGTGTGTGTGTGTGTGTGTGTGTGTGTGTGTGTGCACGCGTGTGTGCGTGTGTGTGTGTTGTGTGTGTGTGTGTGTGTGTGTGTGTGTGTGTGTGTGTGTGTGTGTGTGTGTGCGTGCGTGCGTGCCTTCCTTTTTTCTTTTCTTTTCTTTCTTTCTTTCTTTCTTTATTTATTTCTTCTGTTTTTCTCTTTTTTCTGTCTTATCTTTCACTGATGCACCTCTCGTCGCAATTGATGAGCATTTAGCGATTCCCACACCGTCCATTTAGTCATCCACTCACACAGCCGCATCCAGTAGTGCTATCGAACCCCTATCATTGCAGCCCATAAGGAGCAGTCAATACTAAGTCGCCCTGAGGCACCTCACCAAAGGAGACCCCGCACCGCTGCTCAGTGTCTTCGGTGGTCTTCAGTGGTGCCGGTTCTGATCCAGCAGACGGGTGAAGTGACCTACTGGAAACAGGAACCGCTTACAGGGGAATTTTTCCCTCGGAGTTCACATTGGTTCTGACTCCATTTCCCATACAGTCCTTCCAATGAGATATAAACCGAGGTTCCGTGTGTGAACGCACAAATAACATCTTGCAAACACGTCAAATCCCATCATCAACTTTCGGAAAAGAAGGCCAGTTTGGTCGTTGGTATGGATGACACGTTACACATAGCATGCACCTTCCCCGACGTTGGAGTATGGCTGCCTTAGTGGCGGGATAAAAAATACACGGTTATACACACAAAACTCAACTCCCTTTGTTGGGCAGATGGGTTTAATACTTGCCTGTCTATACAGGGAGTGTCCGCAGAAGTATCAGCTTGTGTACGCAGAAGAAGAAGAAGAAGTAACCGCTTAGTTTCGCTTCCGACGTCGGTGAGTGTCCCGCCACGGACGGTGCCACCACATCCATCCATCCATCGAGAGACCATGACAAGAGTTGTCAATACCGAAATCTTAAACACGATCTCACCACAAGCACGGACATGGAGTGAAAACTGAAATTAAGATCACCACGAGAGCATGACGTGAACTGAATCTGTATTTGAAACTTTTTTTTTCTAAAATGAAGTGATGCATTCATGCATGTACGTATGTATGCGTGCATGTATGTATTTATGTATGTGCGTACGTGTAGTATACATGTATGAATGTATGTATGTATGGCATGTATGTATGTATGTATGTATGTATGTATGTAGTATGTATGTATGTATGTATGTATGTATGTCAATGCATGTGTGGATAACGTATGTATGTATGTGTGTATGTGTGTGTGTATGTATGTATGTATGTATGTATGTATGTATGTATGTATGTATGTATGTATGTATGTATGTCAATGCATGTGTGGATAACGTATGTATGTATGTATGTATGTATGTATGTAAGTATGTATGTATGTAGTATGTATGTATGTGTGCACGATCGATGAGGTTGATGATCGATGTTATGGATTTCCATTATGCTCTAAGACTACTGGCCGGGGCGGTATTTTCACGCCTCTTTTGATAGAATACCTCGCTGTACACCCAGACCTCTTTTGATAGAATACCTCGCTGTCACCCAGACCTCTTTTGATAGAATACCTCGCTGTCACCCAGACCTCTTTTGATAGAATACCTCGCTGTCACCCAGACCTCTTTTGATAGAATACCTCGCTGCCAACCAGACCTCTTTTGATAGAATACCTCGCTGCCAACCAGACCTCTTTTGATAGAATACCTCGCTGCCAACCAGACCTCTTTTGATAGAATACCTCGCTGTCACCCAGACCTCTTTTGATTGAATACCTCGCTGTCACCCAGACCTCTTTTGATAGAATACCTCGCTGTCAACCAGACCTGTCAGACACAGACATCTGCAGTGTTGGTCAGGAAATCTGACATTCAGTCTCAGAGACGCCACAAGAAGATGTATGACACTTGGTTGTATGGTTCAAGTCTTCCCCTGCGACACCGTAAGATCTCTGCACTGAGTAGGAAAAGGACCAGGGCCAAAAAATCAAGCACATAAATGCGTCTTTATTGTCTGTCTTTCTTTCTTTCTTTCTTTCTTTCTTTCTTTCTTTCTTCTTTCATTCATTCTTTTCCTTCCTTTCTCTTTTTTTTGTCCTTCTGTGTGTCTTTGTTTCTTTTTCATTTGTTTCTTTCACTCTCCCTTCTGTCTTTTTTTTTCTTTTCTTTCTACCTTTTTTTCTATTTATCCTTACTCTCTCTCTCTCTCTCTCTCTCTCTCTCTCTCTCTCTCTCTCTCTCTCTCTCTCTCTCTCTCTCTCTCTCTCTCTCTCTCTCTCCTTTTCTCTCTTTCTACCTTTTCCCCTTCTCATTTCTTCTTCCATTGTCTCTCCTTTCCTTCCCGTTCTTATTGTTTTTTCACCTGTTTTTTTTTTTAATTTCTTCTTCCTTTTTCTCTCTCTCTCTTCTTACCCTTCCTTCCTTTCAACCTCTTTTTTAATATTTCTATTTATTCTTCCATTCTTCTTTCTTCTTTCTTTTCCGAAAGGCTAAGATTGGTTATTTTCAGGTTTCTCTTTATACTGAAAGCCCTGAACATTGAACCCTCTGGGTCACTCCACAAAGCCAGCCAAGGGGAACAAAAGAATTACCTTTGAAGCACACATTTTTCCAGAAAAAAAAGACAGAAAAATAACGAACAGAAAAGAAAAATAAATGACTGGGACCTTTCTGACTGGGACCTTTCTGACTGGGACCTTTCTGACTGGGACCTTTTTCGGGGAGGAGTGGGTGGTGGAGAGAAGAGCAACTGGGGAGGAAAGGAAGGAGTGGGGGGGGGGGGGGGGAGGTAAAGGATTGAAAAGAAAAAAACAGGGGTGTGGTGGAGTTATGTGGTGGATGTGAGGGAGGGGGTGTTCTGAGATGGGAGTATAATAATCTGTTTTGATAACAAATGAATCCTGCCCCCCCCCCCCCCCCAAAAAAAAAAAAAAAACATTTAGAATTTTATGACAAATGGTGGTTTATGTGACCGAGTATTCTGATCGTCTATTGACAAATAATTTTGAAGTTAATCAGCAGTTTCCCATCTAGTGTACCAAGATCTGGCAAATCTGAGAAGTGAGTCACATAATAAGAAAATCAAAGAGTGACCGACTCAGTGAGCTAACGGACAAGCGAACGAGGAAGCGACCGAGCGAGTTTGCTTTGTTATTTTGTGAATTGGTCACCTAGTCGACTGATCGGTAGCTAGCGATTGCGTAATACATTGAACACCTGCAACGTCACCACACATTTCTCTGCGTTTCGCTCGGACTGCCGTATCCAGGGAAAGCACGTGGCCTCAAAGAGCGTTATAGATTTCAGGGGCGGATCGATGGTCTGACCCAACACACGCAGGGCACCACCTGCTAAGCCCCTATCCTGCAGACGATGGTCTGATCCAACACACGCAGGGCACCACCTGCTAAGCCCCTATCCTGCAGACGATGGTCTGATCCAACACACGCAGGACACCACCTGCTAAGCCCCTATCCTGCAGACGAAAACAATTGCCAAATTGCGGAGACAGCGTTTCAGTACGTCAATCTCCTAAGGTTTTTGCTACTGTGTCCATCCGACGACAAGCCCTCCCTCCATGAACTAGCTGATACAGACATGTTTGACGCGAGCTCTCCCAGGCTTTTGACATGGAGGGGAAATCAAAACTGAATTCAACACGAGAGCAGGATATGAAGGGCCATAGACTTGGACATTTGTAAAAAATAAAAAAATAAAAAAAAATTAGTGAAGAAGAGGGTGATGAATATAAAAGCTGTGGAGATTCGTTCCCCTCAAAGCCTACGTGACAAGGCTGTACCCTATATTTCCATTCATGATATAATTATCTCGGCGTCAATCAGGCCCGAAGAATACAAACACCTGCAGTGTTGGTCAGGCAATTGGAGGAACACTCTCAGAGATGCATTCATGAAGTGGATGAAACCTAATAGTGTCCCTCCAGTCTTTTCCTTTGACAGAGAGGAGAGCTGAAGGTATGTGGAGGAAATAGAAGAGAGAGAGAGAGAGAGAGAGAGAGAAGAGAGAGAGAGAGAGAGAGAGAGAGAGAGAGAGAGACAGACAGACAGACAGACAGACAGACAGACAGAGACACAGAGAGAAAGAGGGGGAGAGAGAAAAGGATAAACATAAACAAGAAGAGGAGATGAGAGAGAGAGAGAGAGAGAGAGAGAGAGAGAGAGAGAGAGAGAGAGAGAGAGAGAGAGAGAGAGAGAGAGAGGGGGGTGAGTGGCGAGGAGGGGGGGAACATGAGAAAAGAAGGGATAAAGCGGAGAAGGAGTGGGAGCAAATGTAAGGGAGGCAATGGGGGGGGGGGGGGGGGGGAGATGTGAAGGCTCAGAGAGCGGAAGTCGAGATAGGCAAAACTATATACAAATACAAATTATGTTAAGAGACTGGTATCAGTAAGGATTACGACGATTTCTAAAGTCTTTCGCCACAACACACACACACACACACACACACACACACACACACACACACACACACACACACACACACACATACACACACACGCGCGAGCGCGCACGCACGCACGCACACGCGCGCGCACACACACACACACACACACACACACACACACACACACACACACACACACACACACACACACACGCGCGCGCGCGCGCGAGCGCGCACGCACGCATGCACACGCACACACACGCACCACACACACACACACACACACACACACACACACACACACACACACAGGCAAGACAAGAGAAAACACTCAGAGACGGTCTTCCAGAGGGGACACAAAAGGCTCTACTTGGCGGCCCGCAGAGAGCGCCTTGGGGAATCGTTTAACGCCCTTTCTGTCCCATCCGCAACTCTCCTAACCCTTCAAAGAGCCACATTACATCGCCCCCTCCCGAGGGCCTTTGCCCGGATGCGAACCATGGTTCCATGCTTTTTTCATCGCCATCTACAGGCACAGCCCTGCTTCACAACAACAAAATAAAATATGCTGGGGCTAGGGAACATTATGAAAGGCAAATGTTACTAATTTGATGATTCTCAACCTTCGTTGTTCCTTTCAGAACCATTTTTTTAGGCGGGCGGGTGGGGGGGGGGGGGAGAGGGAGAGGGAGAAGAAAGGTTAATCAATGTCCCATTGACGCACCTCGTACAGTGGAAAGGGCGAACAGGGAGAAGTAAAGTAGAAAATACAACGAGGGTTTGTTTGTTTGGTTGGTTGGTTGGTTGTTTGCTTTTTCAATAATCATTATAAGGGTAATGAAGATGAGGCTACAGGGTGTTCCATTTGCCCACGAAAACAGGGCGTAAGGGACCAGATACTTGTTACCCCCCCCCCCCCCCCCCCCCCCCCCTCTTTTTTTTAAAAACCATTTAGCAATCTGTGGGTGTAGTGCAAGCACGGCTATGTTTTTCCATTCTGTTAGAAGAGTATGTGGCACTGATGTATTCTATGCCCCGCCCCCCCCCCCCCCCCCCCCCCCCCCCCCCCCCCCCCCCCCCCCCCCCCCCCCCCCCCCCCCCCCCCCCCCCCTTGACAACAAAATCTAGAGTCAACCAAGTTGAAGAGATACGACACAGCAGTACTTGTCAGGAACTTCGAGCAACACTGTCAGAGTCGCATTCATTAGGTGGATAAACACGGTTGTGTGGTTCTACTCTGTTCATTACAGTCCATACCATCCTAAAATAAGAGATATTTTCAAAAAATCGACCTAATCTAAAAAAAAATTATCATAATCATGATTTTTCTGTTAAGCGGAACTCGAATTTACAAATCCGTTATGTGAACCTTTGCGAAAGCGAATGCTGGCGAAAACAAAGCCTTACTCTGGTGAAAGCAACAGGTGTTTTCGCAAGACGTTTTGAATTAGGGAATAACAATGAGTGAATAAATGAATACACTTCTCTGCAACCAACAAAAAAACAAAAACAACAATGTATTAGACACAAATTGTTAAACACAAACGTTTTGACATATGTTGATTAAACTTTTTTCTACGTATGCAGCTTGTGTGCTTTTAACAGTGTGTAGTGCTAAAATTAGCGATGAAAACACATTATACACAATCCTGCATAGTTAAGGCCAAAGGTAGGATAAATAGGTCAGCAAAGTAGGTAAATCAGCAAAAACCATTCATGATGTCAGACGTCCAAAATGGACTACGAAAGTAAGTCTCTGGACAAACATTAACATGTTTGGAATACATTTCTGAGGGGATTCAAGAATTTACCTATGCGGTTATGAGGAGGGAGCGAGACATCTCTGACTAGGGCCCGAGAAGGGACATAGAAATGAGCAAAAAAATATATGACATCTAAAAGGGAAATGGAATATGATTTTTTCTAACAGGAACATGCCACGGAAAGCCAGCTATTTCCTTGTGGGACAAAGAAACCGAATACTGAATTCAAGTTTAACGAAACCTCAAGAACGATACAAACTGTAACAAAATCAAGGGATTAAATTGAATGGGTGCTATGAATTCCGTGCACTGCATTCTTCCATTTTTCTGAATACGTCGTTAAAACGTCTGAAAAGAGGGCTTAAGCAGAATATTAAAACACAGGAGACAGACAGACACTTACTAACGGTCAAATGTCTGCTCCGCTTATGTTGTTTGCTGTTTAGACTTAAGACGTCCCAGCACACACACACCCATCCCCTGTTAACTCTACAACAACTGTCATGAGACGAAAGGGAAGGAACGGTTGTCTTCGCGCTGGACGTAGACAGCGCCGTTCAGAATGGTTTTATGGGCTTGAATTAGGCACCATCATTCACAATGATAGATCTAGTGTGTGTGGATTTACGTTTTGGAAGGTTTGGAGTGAAGCTGGAATTAAATAGCTTATTTCATTGGACCCATTCGTGACTAAAATATTCACTAAAATACCAAGATTAAAATGAAACGACGGGCAAAACTGGAAGCGGGAAGCTACCTTCCCCCCCCCCACCCACCCCTCCCCCCCCACCCCACCCCCAAAAAAACAGAAAAGATAGAGAAAATAATAAGACAAATGAATAAATAAATAAAATATAATAAAAACAAATAAAAATAAAATAAAATAATATGAATAGCCAATAAACAAATGTAAATACATGTCGGGATTTTAAAACAAAAGTTGCATTGCGACTTACTCGAAACGCTTAACGAATGGACATGTGTATCTGTTGAAACTATCGCCCTTAACGAATGAAAGTTGTATCTGTTGAAAACTATCGCCTTAACGAATGAAAGTTGTATCTGTGGAAAACTATCGCTTAACGAATGAAAGTTGTATCTGTTGAGAAAACTATCGCCTTAACGAATGAAAGTTGTATCTGTTGAAGACTATCGCCTTAACGAATGAAAGTTGTATCTGTTGGAAAACTATCGCCTTAACGAATGAAAGTTGTTATCTGAAAACTATCATGACCGCGAACCGTTCCGTTGGGAAAGAAGCTGCCTTCGGAAAAGCCGTGTCCATTTGGCCTTCAGTCTGTGACAAACTTTTTGTCTTGAAACAATACAATATAGTGTATGGAAACGGACCCTTCGCTCTAGATCTTGATGGTTATAGTGCACTTTATTCTTCTGCTTGGAGATTCGCCATGCCTGACAAAATAAGAGGAATAATTTCTGAGATAAATGTAGTTAAGACACTGTTGAAAAGTAAGATCTGAAACAAAAAAAAATCGGTTTTCTTTTAATTTTGAGCTTAATATTTATTAAATTAGTGAGTGATGGCGCGCGCGCGCGCACACACACACACACACACACACACACACACACACACACACACACACATATATATAGATATATATATATATATATTCTTATATATATATATATATATGCATACATCATCATACATACATAAAATACATACATACATACATAGGGAGAAAGACGCATACCACACACACCACACACACACACAACACACCACACCCCCCCCCCCCCCCACACACATGTATATATATATATATATATATATAGAGAGAGAGAGGAGAGAGGAGAGAGAGAGAGAGAGAGAGAGAGAGAGGAGAGAGAATGAGTAGAGAGAGAGTGACAGAGAGAGAGAGAGAGAGAGAGATGGTATGTTGTGTGTGCAACGACACCAATTTGTAAACCTGACACAAAGTTACCATCTTTAACAGAAGGCCGTATAAAGCAAATGCTCTTTTTTTCATAAGTTGTTTATAACCCAGCTGCTTATAGCCCGATGGTGGATCGTACGAGGATCGTCACTTCGTCAAGGTCAATTCCATACACCAAAGACATACCAGTAACAACTCATTACTTTCAAGAACGACCCGCTGTTAAAGCGAACGGGCAGTAGAACAGTCATGTGTTGTGATCTGCCAATGTGAAAATCACCGGGACCAGCATACGACAACTGTGTCTGAATGCTGTGCAGGTGTTGTGATCTGCCAATGTGAAAATCACCGGGACCAGCACACAACTGTGTCTGAATGCTGTGCAGGTGTTGTTTGATCTGCCAATGTGAAAATCACCGGGACCAGCACACGACAACTGTGTCTGAATGCTGTGCAGGTGTTGTGATCTGCCAATGTGAAAATCACCGGGACCAGCACACGACGACTGTGTCTGAATGCTGTGCAGGTGTTGTGATCTGCCAATGTGAAAATCACCGGGACCAGCACACGACGACTGTGTCTGAATGCTGTGCAGTGTTGTGATCTGCCAATGTGAAAATCACCGGGACCACACACGACGACTGTGTCTGAATGCTGTGCAGGTGTTGTGATCTGCCAATGTGAAAATCACCGGACCAGCACACGACAACTGTTTCGGTCTCTTCAG
>CM031611.1:3552552-3574138 GCA_018398815.1 Conus ventricosus
GGGAGGAGTGGAGCAGGATGAGGGGGGCGAAGAGGGGCGGGGGGGGGAGAGAGGGGGGGGGGGGGGGGGGGGGGGGGGGGGAGGGGGGGGGGGGAGATGTGAAGGCTCAGAGAGCGGAAGTCGAGATAGGCAAATCCATATACAAATACAAATTATGTTACGAGACTGGTATCAGTAAGGATAACGACGATCTCCAAAGTCTTTCGCGACAACACACACACACACACACACACACACACACACACACACACACACACACATACACACACACACACACACACGCGCGCGCGCGCGCGCGAGCGCTCACGCACGCACGCACGCACACACACGCACACACACGCACACACACACACACACACACACACACACACACACACACACACACACACACACACAGGCAAGACAAGACAAAACACTCAGAGACGGTCTTCCAGAGGGGACACAAAAGGTCCTATTTGACGGCCCGCAGAGAGCGCCTTGGGGAATCGTTTAACTCCCTTTCTGTCCCATCCGCAACTCTCCTAACCCTTCAAAGAGCCACATTACAGCGCCCCCCTCCCGAGGGCCTTTGCCCGGCTGCGAACCATGGTTCCATGCTTTTTCATCGCCATCCACAGGCACAGCCCTGGTTCACAACAACAAAATAAAGTATGCTGCGGCTAGGGAACATTATGAAAGGCAAATGCTACTAATTTGATGATTCTCAACCTTCGTTGTTCCTTTCAGAACCATTTTGTTTAGGCGGGCGGGTGGGGGTGGGGGTGGGGGGAGAAGAAAGGTTAATCAATGTTCCATTGACGCACCTCGTACAGTGGAAAGGACGAACAGGGAGAAGTAAAGTAGAAAATACAACGAGGGTTTGTTTGATTGGTTGGTTGGTTGGTTGGTTGCTCAATAATCATATAAGGGTAATGAAGATGAGGCTACAGGGTGTTCCATTTGCCCACGAACACAGGGCGTGAGGGACCAGATACTTGTTACCCCCTCCCGCTTTTTTTTTTTTTTAACCATTTAGCAATCTGTGGGTGTAGTGCAAGCACGGCTATGTTTTTCCATTCTGTTTGAAGAGTATGTGGCACTGATGTATTCTATGCCCCGCCCCCCTCCCCCCCCCCCCCCCCCCCCCCCCCCCCCCTTGACAACAAAATCTAGAGTCAACCAAGTGAAGAGATACAGACACAGCAGTACTTGTCAGGAACTTCGAGCAACACTGTCAGAGTCGCATTCATTAGGTGGATAAACACGATTGTGTGGTTCTACTCTATTCATTACAGTCCATACCATCCTAAATACTCAAGAGATATTTTCAAAAAATCGACCTAATCTAAAAATTTTTTTATCATAATCATGATTTTTCTGTTAAGCGGAACTCGAATTTACAAATCCGTTATGTGAACCTTTGCGAAAGCGAATGATGGCGAAAACAAAGCCTTACTCTCTTCTGAAAGCAACAGTTGTTTTCGCAAGACGTTTTGAATTAGGGAATTACAATGAGTGAATAAATGAAAACACTTCTCTGCACCAACCAAAAGAACGAAAACAACAATGCTATTAGACACAATTGTTAAACACAAACGTTTTGACATATGTTGATTAACATATATCTACGCATGCATCTGTATTTCCTTTTAACAGTTTGTAAGGTGCTAAAATAAGCGTGAACACATTTACACAATCCCTGCATAGTTCAGGCAAAGTCATTTACACAATCCCTGCATAGTTCAGGCAAAGTAGGTAAATAGTTCAGGCAAAGTAGGTAAATCAGACAAACACCATTCACTGATGACAGACGTCCAAAATGGCTACGAAAGTAAGTCTGGACAAACATAAATGTTTGAATACATTTCTGAGGATTTCAGAATTTACTATGGGTTATGAGGAGACATCTCTGACTAGGGCGAGACATAGAATGAGCAAAAACATATAAGACATCTAAAAAGGGAATGGAATCTGATGATTTTCTGACAGGAACTGCCACGAAAGCCGGCTATTTCTGTTTCCTGTGGGACAAAGAAGCCGAATACTGAAATCAAGTTTAACGAAACTCAAGAACGATACAAACTGAAACAAAATCAAGGGATTAAATTGAAATGGGTGCTATGAATTCCGTGCACAGCATTCTTTCCTTTTTCTGAATAAGTACGTGTTAAAGCGTTCTGAAAAGATGGCTTAAGCAGAATATTAAAACACAGAGACAGACAGACACTTCTAACGGTCAAATGTCTGCTCCGCTTATGACTGTTTTGCTGTTTAGACTTAAGAGTCCCAGCACCCCCCCCCCCCCCCCCCCCCCCCCTGTAACTCTACAACTACTGTCATGGACCAGAAAGGGAAAAGCGGTTATCTTCGCCGCTGGTCGTAAGACAACGCCGTTTAGAATGTTTTTTATGGCTGAAATATGCACCATTATTCACAATGATAGATCTAGTGGTGTGTGGATTTTACGTTTGGAAGGTTTGGAATGAAGCGGGAAAATTAATAGCTTATTTCATTGACCCATTCACTGACATATTCACTAAAACACCAAGATTAAAACTGAAACTGACGGGAAACTGGAAGCGGAAGCTACATTACAATCCCTCCTAAACCCCCCACCCCCACCCACCCACCCCCCAAAAAAAGAAAAAGAAAGAGAAGAAAAATAATAAGGACAAATGAATAAATAAATAAATAATAATAAAAACAAATAAAAATAAATAAAATAAATGAATAGCAATAAACAAATAAATACATGTCGGTTTAAAAACAAAAAGTGCATTGCAGACTTTACTCGAAACGCCTTAACGAATGAAAGTTGTATCTTTTTGAAAACTATCGCCTTAACGAATAAAAGTTGTATCTGTTTGAAAACTATCGCCTTAACGAATGAAAGTTGTATCTGTTTGAAAACTATCGCCTTAACGAATGAAAGTTGTATCTGTTTGAAAACTATCGCCTTAACCGAATGAAAGTTTTTATCTGTTTGAAAAACTATCGCCTTAACGAATGAAAGTTGTATCTGTTTGAAAAATATCGCCTTAACGAATGAAAGTTGTATCTGTTTGAAAACATCGCCTTAACGAATGAAAGTTGCATCTGTTTGAAAACTATCGCCTTAAACGAATGAAAGTTGTATCTGTTTGAAACTATCGCCTTAACGAATGAAAGTTGTATCTGTTTGAAAACTATCGCCTTAACGAATGAAAGTTGTATCTGTTTGAAAACTATCGCCTTAACGAATGAAAGTTGTATCTGTTTGAAAAACTATCGCCTTAACGAATGAAAGTTGTATCTGTTTGAAAACTATCATGACCGCGACCCTTTCCCGTTGGGAAGAAGCTGCCTTCGGAAAGTCCGTGTCGATTTGGCCTTTAGACTGTGACAAACTCTTTTGTCTTGAAAAAAAAACAATATAGTGTATGGGAAACCGACCCTCGCTCTAGATATGATGGTATAGTGCACTTTATTCTTCTGCTTGGAGATTCGCCATGCCTGCAAAATAAGAGAATAATTTCTGAGATGAATGAGTTAAGAGACTGTTGAAAGTAAGATCTGAAACAAAAAAAATCGGGTTTTTTTTTCTATTTTGAGCTTAATATTTATTAAATTAGATAGTGACTGGCGCGCGCGTGCGCGCGCACACGCACGCACACACACACACACACACACACACACACCACACACACACACACACACACACACACACACACACACACACACAACAAACACACACACACACACACACACACACAACACACACACACACAATATATATATATATATATATATATATATATATATATATATATATAATATAATATATATACATACATACATACAAACATACATACATACATAGAGAGAAAGACGTACACACACACACACACACACACACACACACACACACACACACACACACACACACACACACACACACATATATATATATATATATATAATATATATATATATAATTATATAAATATAATATATATATATATATATATGTAGAGTTGCTGGAACGGTGCGCGGTACTTATCCTTGGAATTATTAGTTTGTTGTATTTAGTCCCTTGCGGATTCATTCCAAGAACTGACCCTCAGCACTTGTGTCTTAAGAGGATATCTTTTTATATTTTTTACTTTTCACAAGAAAATGTAGCTTGTTTTGCTCTTTCATGATTTCTTTTGCTTCTTAGGTGGCACCTTTGGTTGGTATTTGAAAACTCAACAACTATACTACGGTATTGCACACCAGCCTTTTCTGGGATTGCATTCTTCTTAAAACTGAAAAGGCAGAGGAGTCAAATTACCACTTTTCCGCGGTCACTGAGGAGAAACAACAAGGTTTCGAAATATCGGTATATGACCAGGAGTTATATGTTAGTGAGTTTCCCTCCCTATTGGAGGATGTCTCCCCCTTGGAGACTATAAGCTTGCTGAAGGCTCATTTTTAGAAGCATTTATTTTTCTCCATTCACTCACTCAAGCACATGCTGTTTGTTAGGCAGAATCATCTACCACTGCAGATATGAATGCTTATTTCCCCCTATTTCGTCAATCTAAGACATAAGAGCAAGCTTTGTTTATAATTCAATATATATATATATATATATATAGAGAGAGAGAGAGAGAGAGAGAGAGAGAGAGAGAGAGAGAGAGATGTATGTGTGTGTGCAACGACACCAATTTTTAAACCTGACAACAGAGCTTACCATCTTTACAGAAGGCGTATAAAGCAAATGCTATTTTTCCATAAGTTGTTTATAACCCAGCTGCTTACAGCCCGATGGTGGATCGTACGAGGATCGTCACGTCGTCAAGGTCAATTCCATACACCAAAGACACACCAGTAACAACATATTACTTCAAGAACGATCCGCTGTTAAAGCAAACGGGCAGTAAGAACAGTCATTTAACTCCCCCGAATGCTGTGCAGGTGTTGTGATCTCCCAATGTGAAAATCACCGGGACCAGCACACGACAACTGTGTCTGAATGCTGTGCAGGTGTTGTGATCTGCCAATGTGTAAATCACCGGGACCAGCACACGACAACTGTGTCTGAATGCTGTGCAGGTGTCGTGATCTGCCAATGTGAAAATAACCGGGACCAGCATACGAGAACTGTGTCTGAATGCTGTGCAGGTGTCGTGATCTGCCAATGTGAAAATCACCGGGACCAGCATACGACAACTGTGTCTGAATGCTGTGCAGGTGTCGTGATCTGCCAATGTGAAAATCACCGGGACCAGCACACGACAACTGTGTCTGAATGCTGTGCAGGTGTCGTGATCTGCCAATGTGAAAATCACCGGGACCAGCACACGACAACTGTGTCTGAATGCTGTGCAGGTGTCGTGATCTGCCAATGTGAAAATCACCGGGACCAGCACACGACAACTGTGTCTGAATGCTGTGCAGGTGTCGTGATCTGCCAATGTGAAAATCACCAGGACCAGCACACGACAACTGTTTCGGTCTCTTCAGAGCTCGTCAGGATTGTTGCTGGATTCTGGGCACTTACCGATCGGAAAGAGATCGACACAAACAGGGAGGAAACTCTCCCAGTTCCAGAAGACTCCTTCCTCCTACATGAAAAAGAAATGACTCCAAAACCAGTAACGAGCTCTTCATGAAAGGAAAGGGTAAGATTTTTTTTTAAAAATCAAAATGGTAGACTAAAATTTGTTGACAAAACTCCAATGTAACATGTGAAAGACATAATTATGGGGACCGAGCAACGGGGGATAACATTCTACACAGACTGAGCGATAACGCTTCATGAATTTATAACCTTTACCTTAAAAAACATTTCACAAGTTCTGAAGGGATCCCAGGGTTCAGGCAGCGAATTGCATCGCCTTATAAAACCTCCGGATTACTCACCACCCCTGACCTTCGTGTCCACGAAATGGTAATGACATCGGCGCTCAAAGTCCGGCCTCTTTGTTATCAACAAATTGCTCATCAAACTATTGCCCTGGCCCTTCAAGGCGAGAAGGTACGAAAAGGAACCTCTTTTCTTTCTTTCTCCCAGTCAGGGCTTGTGAATGCTTTGGTCTTCTCTGAGCGACTCTCAGGACCAGCCGAGAGCCATCCTGTTTTTGGCTCTGTTCAGAGCTCTAGAGGCGGACTGTCACCTTAGGGACCCCGAGCCATCTGCGCTGAGTTTGGCTCTGTTTCAGAGCTCTAGAGGCGGGCCATGTCCACAGGAACCCAGCGAACCATGGCTGTTTGGTCTCTGTTCAGAGCCTAGAGCGGATGTTCCACCGTTAGATCCCCCGCACCTGACTGCCGCTGTTGGTGGCCTCTCGTTCAAGAGCTCTAGAGCAGCGGATGTCCACAGGACCTCCGAGCGAGCCACGCTGTTTGGCTCTGTTTCATGGTAGCTCTGAGCGCGCGTGCATGTCCACCAGGACCACGAGCCATGGCTGAGCTTTCGCTCTACTCAGACGCTCGACACGTTTTGCCGCTGAGCCACCCCCAGTAGGCCCTGTGCAAACGGAGTCCTTGCCCACAACACACACACAACACACCTCCACACACACACAACACCACACACCACAGCACACACACATACAACCCCACACACACAACAACACAAAAGAGAAACAAATCGCCTCAGATCAGCAGCTCTCGATGTCTGGGCCCATTGCGGCCGGGCCTGGCTATAAGCAACATTCAACTTCCTTACCCCCTGAATCGGGTAGAGTTTCCTGCTTAATCGTAGGAAATGATGTATCTATGTATGTTCGTGTATGCTATGTATGCTATGTATGTCATGCAATGTAAGCGTCAACTGTATGTATCTATGATATGCATGCATGTATGCTGCATGAATTTAGGGTATGTATGTATGTATTTAGTATATTGTTTATTACCACCTGTGGCCCACACAGACACAACACACACACAACACTGACACACACCACACACACAGAGAGAGAGAGAGAGAGAGAGCGAGAGAGAGAGAGAAGAGAGAGAGAGAGAGAGAGAGGCGATCAGAGAGAGACTTTCCCATGAAGAAAAGAAAAACAATATTTATCTTAAAAAATAAAAAAAACAAAAAATCCAAAGAGTGCATGCACAGACCCCTATTCACAACCTTTTGTGAACGTCGCGATATTTGATTGTAAAAAAAACAAGACAACTTCAAACTGAGTGCATTATCTTTACTAGACGGATAGAAAAGAACAAGGTTGGTACTATACGCGAATGAAAGAGGGTGAAACAATAAAAAGTAATAATCAACTAGGAAACACATAGGAACAATACAATAAATCTAATACCAATTCAGAATCCCCATCCTGACTCACCTATTACAGATCTTCCAGCTTACGCGTGAATGCTCTATGCTATCACAGCATCGCGATAAACCGCATGAACGCAGATGCAAATCAATTCATATGGGTTTGTATTGCTCTCAACCTCTCTCTCATCATCCCAGACCATGTCTCATTAAATCTCTCTCTCTCCTCTCTCGTCTCACAGCCATTCTCCCCGTCAACCACCTTCTCGTCTCTCTCTTCCAATATCCTCGTCCCACATCCAACACACCAAACACCACACAACAACACTATCTAACCTCTCATCCCTTCTCTCTCTCTTCTCTTCGCAAACACAACACAACACACAAAACACACCAACTACATGCACACAAACACTACAGCACCAGACAACCATCACAACACACACACACACACAACCACGCGCCATCTCATAATCACCTACACATACACTACTTGCCAACACCACAACCACACAAAACCTGGAAATAAACACACATCACCCACGAAACACACTACACCACACACACCCATCCAACAACACGCTTAGCACGCACGCACGAACGCACTAAACACGCTGCCGGTAGCACCCGTCACGAACGCACCGCACACACGACACAAACACACACACACACAACACACACACAACACAAACACACACACACAACAACACATGCGCGCGCTACTCTCACATTGCCTTTCGAGGAAATAATTGAGACCATGTCATGTGTACCGCTGTGGCCAAATGCTACAAATCAAACTATTAGATGCTTGTCATTAAACTACAGTACAACAAGTAAAAAGGATGTACGTCATTTTCTTAAGCGGATAGGAATGGGGAGGGAGATCGGCAGTCAATCTGGACGAGAGAGAGAGAGAAGAGGAGAGAGTGCAGAAAGAAGCATCAGAGACAGAGAAGAGAGAGAGATGCAAACGGCAGACCAGGGGGTCTACGGAGAGAGCGAGAGAAGAAACAGACAGGACAGGCATGGCAGAAAGACCAAGACCGACAGGAGACACAGACAACCGACAGCAGAGAGAGAGAGAGATACTTATAGTCGACGAGTAGGAGAGAGCGGGCAAGGGGGGTGGGCACAGGGTGAGAGAGAGGAGCAGAGAAGGCTGAGACGGAAAGGGCCAGGCAGATTTAGGAGAGTAGAAGCGACTGGGAAGAGGAGACAGCTGGACCAGAGAGAGAGAGTAGAGACAGACACGACAGACAGATCAGACAGCACAGACAGAACGGAGACCAGCAGAAGCAAGGAGAGCAGAAAAAGGCAGACCACAGGACCTCAGTGACGACACTCTACCACCACGCAGAGAAGGGAAGAGAAAAAGACAGGATTCGGAGGGCCCAAAGCACAACCTGACACCACCCACTCCACCCCCACCCACACCATACACACACCAAAACAATCTCCCAAACTGGACCAACTGGTTATCAATCAACCTCAACACAACTGGCTACTGCCACTGACCGCGGGGGGGAACTCACTCCACCACCCCTCGTACATCACACACCCCGACCACCCACTACCACTCCCCACACTTACCCACACGTTGCGAACAGTGCATTGCACGTACCGCCCCACCAGTGAGCAGAGCAGAGAGAGACGAGAGAGAGAGAGAAGAGAAGAGAGAGTAAGAGAGAGAAGAGAGAGAGAGAAGAGCGAGAAAGAAAGATTCAGCATGTAACCAGAAAAACACACGACGCCCAACCACAGTTACGTGCTTCTCTCTCTCTCTCCTCTCTCTCTAGTTCCTGTTCTCCTGCACGTTCTCCTGTCACAATCTCTCTCTCTCTCTCCCCTCGAATCCGGACTCCGTCCCCGCTCCCATCTCTCTCTCTCTCTTCTTCGTCCACAGTTGTTCTAATCCCTGATCATCTGCAGGGGATGATAAATCCATTTGGACCTTTTGTGTCTCTACTTTTAGCTATTTCAGGAACAAGATTTTATCCAAACGAAAGTACAATATGAATCTCCAATGGGTGTTCTCCATTATGCCTTGTACCTTCAACATGCACACCGGTTGGAACGATGCGAAACTTGTCCTGTCTATTACTATGTTTGTATAAAGCCTTTGCATAGACGTGCCGACATCATTAGTCTTTCAGATGTTCAACTCTGTCCATTTTGCATTGTGACCTGAAATATGTATTTACCACCATACTCACTGTACCAACTAATTCGGCGATTGTAACTCCTGTCTGTATTGGGGCCGCCCAGCAAACATGGGCCCAATGGCTTATGCTTAAAAGATTAAAGAATTCTCTCTCCATCCTCTCATCTCTCTACTCTCCTCCGTCTCTCAAGCCCTCGTCCTCCCCCTCCTCAGCCCCTCCTCTCGCCTCTGTCCTCTCTCTTGTGTGTGTCACCACACACACACACAGCAACTGTCAGCAATCTAAAACCCATCTGGCCTCGTTATCACAATCCACACACACACGACACACACAGACACACACACTCCGCAACACGCCACAGCCAATGCCAACAAACACGCCCACCCACACACACATACACACACCGCACACATACTACACACCTATTTACTGGGCCGCTTTTGGTTTCGTGTACTTTTCAGCCAAGTCACAAACAAACACGGAGCAAAATGCCATGCGCCTTCTTTTATGTACCAGTTTGCCCTTCTAGGTTTCAAACAAGGAATGCATGAAATCATCTGCAATAGAAGGCATCTTCGTTTGTGATGACTTCCAAACGTCATTTAACTTTTAAATTTCTCTCTCTTCGTTCTCCTCACTATTGTTTTAGTGAAATGAACATGAACGGGAACACAAGAAAAGTGGGTAAGTTCTGTTAAGAAGATTTTGACATACTCACGGATTTGGGATTGTATGGATTGTGCCTAGGCAGTTTTGGTTATGAGGATAATCTTATATTCTGGAATCTCTCTAAGACAGGCATTATAGCGTGCCAACCATCATATAAACAAAACTGGCATTCAAAAATGAGAAACAACACGGGTAAATATAACTGGTTTATGGCTTAATAAAAAACGAAAAGATTACTATTCTGACTCAAAACGAAATAAGTATACTTTCAATTCACTCAGTAATACTACGCAACAGAAGGCATAAAAATTCTGTGCTAGTCCAGGAATCTGAACCCAAGGACGGTCTTGTCTAAACGTCCCAGAGGCAACAACGATGGTTCTATACTGCAGGTGAGTCATATCCTACTGAGCGTCACCGCGCGTCACACCATCATGTGTGTCTGGTGTTCCGCCTTTAGGGGAGGATGAGTCGCATTTTCTTTGTTCCATTGAAGAACATTACAGTGCCCTGCTACGAGATAAGTGTTCGTCAGTAGTTCAAAGCGTAAGTTTAGCCGATACAATCAAACTGGGACACGTTAGAGAATTTCTGTAAACTGCATTTTGAGTGATGATAATCTCTCAGGTGAAATCACACTTTGCCAGACTTGGCACATACCTTGCAGAGGCATTGAAGACGTATAACGGGGCTCGCCAGAAGCTATCATCCCAACTCAGAACCTACGATGTTCTTCAACATGAAAGGAGATGAATGGAACACTGGAAGTAAGACATAATTTTTGGTTATCGTCTTTACATATTACTTTTATGAATAATATAATCTGCATGGGTCGAGATACTGCCCTATGTTCTGCTTGTATTTTCACAAGCTTCTTCCAATTGAAGGCACGACTGGTTTCCTTCGTCTTTCATGTGTGACTCTTTTCGTTTTGGCGATATCTGATGATTTGTGCCTTACTTGTGCCCGTTATAACAATCATTACTCTACCACCGTGCCTTAGCACCACGCTTAACCCCCCCATGGGTACCTCTCTTACGGCCTGTACATCTCGGCTAATGGACCACCAATTAAACCATCGTTTTCCCAAGACGCCGTGCGTTTCAGTGTGTTCAGTCATAGCTTTCCACCTCTCTGTACCAAACTAACCATCCGTGGCCTCCTCTGCCTCCCCTCTCCCTCTCCCCTCTCCCTCTCTTCCCCTTTAAGTTCCTACAAACTTCTTCTCGGCCTCTCCTTCCTCTCCGTCCCTTCTCCCCGTTCTCTTCTCTCTTCCGCCTCTTCCCCCTCCCTCCCGTCTCCGCCTCTCTCGAGCCGTGTCCCTCCGCTTCTCTCACTTCTGGCGTCCAAATCGGCGTCTCAACGCTGCCGCCTTCGCTCCCCTCTCCTCCTTCACTCGCCTCTCCCCTCTCCAATCCCAACTGGCCTCCGCCTCTCCTTCGTCCGCTCCTCCTTTCCTCTTCATCTCCTTTTCACTCTCCCCTCCTCTCTGCTCTCTCTCCCTCGTCGTCCTCCGATCCTCTCTCCGCTCCGTTCCTACTCTCCTCTCAGTGTTTCTCTTGCATCCCTCACTCGTTCTCAGAGGCGGGCGCCTCCCCCCCCTCTCTTCCTCTCTCTCGCTCCCGACCTCTCTCCCTCCTCTCCTTCCCTCTCTCCCTATCCTCCTCTCCATCTTCATCTGCGTCTACCGTGTCACTCTCTCTCATCTGCGTCCTCAGGTATCCCTCCCTTCCCTCGTCTCACGCGTCTTCTACCTCCTTGGCTGCCTCTCTCGTATATCATCCGATTCCTCTCCCCTCCTCGTCTCATCCAGTCTCTCCGAACCTCTCCGCATCATAATCCTCTCTAAAGCAACTCTACACTCTCCACTCGACAAATGACCTCAAACTTCCATCATACTCGCCTGATCTCATGCCCGCAACCTCTCTTGCGGCACTTCTTCCCTCCCGCGTCCAGTGCCCGTTCCTTCCCTCCTCTCTCCTCCCCTCCCCTCTTCTCCCTCCTCATCCTCTCCATCCTCAAGGCTCGAATCTACTTCATCAGGGGGGAATCTCTTCATCCTCGGCCATCACTCGTCGCCCACCGAATCACTGGCCTCTTCCCATTCACTCCCTGCGCCTCGCTCTTCTCTACTCTCACGTCTCCTCCTCTCTCTCGTCATCCTCTCCTCCTCGATCTTCTCTCCGCTCTTCTCTCTCACTCCTCTCTCTCCTCCTCCCCTCCCCCCTCTCCTCTGCGCTTTCTCCTCCTACCTCGCTCTGTTGGCTCCTCTCTCTCACTCTTCCTCCTCCTCTCTCGTGTCTCTCTTTTCTCCCAACCTGCGTCTCGTCCTCGTCTCTACCATCCACGGTGGTCCATCATCTCCCTTCGTCTCACACTTCGCCGCTCGCGTTCTCCTCTTCTCTCTCTCTTCTCTCCTTCTCCCTCTCTCTCTCTCACCTTCTTTCCTCTATCACAATGCGAACACAACAAAACCCACACCTATGGGCCCACACCAATGGAGCCACTCTACACACACACGGCTACACCAGCCAAAATACCTTACTGATTTAGAACAACAAGCAACATGGCCTCACCTCGCCCTCCACACACACCCCAGCCATCCAGCATCTAGCCAAGGCTAAGGTGCTACGACTACACTCGGACACACCCCACTGTTCCGCCGTAAGCAAACTGGCGCCCACATCACACACCACAGTCCTCTGCCCGACACACACCTAGCCCTTCTCAGGGCCGTAAAGCACCCATGGCAGAAACTCCGACGGCTCCAACCATCACCGTTACGACTCCTTAACCCACGACCTACAAACAAGCTACCTAAACAAACGCTTGGTAGCGCGCCTACCTCTACACAGCCACTACTGAGACATCTTATCTCACAACCCTTCTGGTCCGATGACCAAAACACTCCAGCACTGTCCTTCACGATCCGACATCTACGACAGCTGCCACACTCATTTCTCCTCTGTGCCGGTCCGCCTTTCTTGGTTCTCTCCTCCTCTCCGGCTCTCCGCATCCCCGGATCCTCCTCTCAAGCCCTCTTCGAATACAACTAACTATAGGCCACCCTCAACTGGCCTCACCTAGTACTGACACCATGCCGACTCACTCCAACCGCCCTGACACACTTTTCTCCTTCTGTCGTGTCTCCTGGAGTCTGTCTCTCCCTGTCTGTCTCCTCTTCCTTCCTCCCCCTCCCTCATTCTCTCTCTCCTCTCCCTCTCTCCCTCCTAGTCTCTGCTCGTCCTGTCCTCGCGCTCTCACCCTCTCACCTCTCCCAGTCCCAATGCTGTCTCTGTCATCTGTCCTCGGTCGCATCTGTCTCGCATACCTCCCAGTCCTCTGTTCTCCAACTCCTCGCGTCTGGCCGTTCCACACATCCCCCTTCTTCCCTCGTCTCCCCGTCTCTCTCTACATCCCGAGCCCCGGCCCTTCCTCCTCGTCCTCCTCCCCTCCTGCTGTCTCTCTCTCCTTCTCCTTCCTCCGCATCCTCGGGCTCCTCCCTCGCTCTCCCTCGCGCCCACTTCCTCGATCTCTCCCTGTCCTCCTCTCTCTTCTTCCTCTCGCCTCCCCACTAAAACAGCACTCATGCAAACCATGCGTCTCCTCTCCTGCTTGACTGGAGTCCTGAGTGCTCTCTGCATCTTCTCAGCTCCTTCCTCTACGTCTCTCAACGCGCTGGATGTCTATCCCTGCCCTCCGCCCTGGTCTCCTGGTCGTCTCTCTCTCGCTTCTCTGCAGGTCCTCCTCCTCTTCTCTCGCTCTCCTTTCCTCTCTCTTCACGTCTCCATCTCTCTCTCTCTTCTCTCTCCTCTCTCTTCTCCCCTCGTTCTCCGTCCCCTCGAGCCTCACTCTCTCCTGGCCCCCTCATTGTCCTGTCCTCATCTTCTTCCGCCCTCACTCGGGCTCTCACGCTTTCTCCTCACTCGAGGTTCCTCTCCTGTCTGTCTGTCTCATCTCTCTCCAAAGCTCCTCAGTACACCTCACTTCATGTGCGTGTCCCCTGTCTCTCTCTTCTCTCTCCTCGGCATTCTCTCTCCCCTACTCCCCATTCCCTCTTCCTCATCACTGGTCCTCCTTGTCTGTCCTGCTGTCCTTCCCTGTTCTCCGTACTCCCTTTCTCTCGGCGCTCCTCTGCTCCTTTCTCCCCCCTCTCATCTCTGTCTCTCACTGGGGCTCTCTGCGAGCCGGCCTTCCTCACTCGCCCTCGCTCCTCCTTCCTCCCGCCTGTCTCTCTCTCATCTCAGCTCTCCACTTCCCCCTCCTTCCCACCTCTCCCCTGCTCACTCTCCTCCCACACTCTCATTGTTCCTCCTATCTCACTCCTGTGCCTCCCTCCTCTTCCTCTCTCCTCTCCACTCCGCCTCGTTCCCCCTCTTTCTGTCTCCGTCCTCCCGCCCCTCTCCTCTTCTCTCCTCTCCTCTCCTCCTCCCCACACTCCTCGTCGCTCGTGTTGGCTCTCATACCTCGCTGTAGCTGTACTACTCTATACTCGCAACACCGTGTCCCTCTTTCCTCTCATCCCGCCCCTGGCCCTTCCCCTGTGCTTCCTGGCTCCCCTTACCCTCCGCTGCGTCCGGGTCGATCTGTCCTCTCTGGTCCTCGGCCTCCGCTCGTCCCCTTGTCGTACTGTTCTCCTTGCTCCCGCCTCTCTGTCTCCTTCTCCCCCCTCTCCTCGCCTCCTCCTCTCCTACCTCCGCACCTGTCTGTCTCTCTCGCTCTCCTCCTCACTCTCCTCGCTCTTCCACCGCATCTTCCCGTACCAGTAACTGGGCCTTACGTCTCACCTTCATCCTCTCATCAGCCTCGCCTCCATCCTCTTGATCACCCTCGCCCGGTCCTCTAAAGCTCTTCCTCCAACCTGCGCATTCAACTCGTCCTTCTCAACTCTCATTCTCCTGTATCCTCTCGACGGCTGGCCTCCAACTTAATCTCTCACCTCTCTCCCAATCTCCCCACCCTCACTCCTTCTTAGAGTTCTTCCTACACAACTCTCTGTCCCCTCAGTACTGCTCGGGTCTTGCTCCTGTCCCACATCCTCTCAACTCTTCGAGCGTGGCGATAGCGCGGTCACAGCATCCGGGATCCTCTACCTCCTCCTTCGCATCCCCCTCTCACCACCTTGCGCCCGTTCTTCCTGTCGCTCCTTCGCCTCAGCTCCTCTCTAATCTCTCTCCATTCTGCCTGTCGCTCCAACCTTCTGTCTGCTGGCTCTCAACTTCGTCTCTCACTTGGCTCCCGCTCTCGCCTCTCTCCTCTCTCTTCCTCCTCGTTCCCTCGCTCTTCTCCCTCTCGACTGGCTCTCACCTCTCCCGCCTCTCCTCCTCCTCTCCCTCTCTCTCTCCTCTCTCTTTCTCTCTCTTGGTCTCCTCTCCCCCTTCCCCTCTCTCTCTCGTCTCTCCCCTCCCTCTCTCTCCCCTCTCGCTCGGCTCCCTGCTCCTGCCCTGCCCCGCGCCTCTCTCCTCGCTCTCTTGCCTTGGTGCTCTCTGCCCTTCTCTCGCCTCGCTCGGCGCTCGGCTTCGCCTCTTTTCACTCTCCTCTCTCTTCGCGTCGTCCTCCCCCTCTCTTCTCTTCTCTGCTCTCTGTCTCTCCTCTTCTCTGTCGCTTCTCTCTTCCTCGCTCATCGCCTGCGCTCCCTCTGGCTCTGCTATCTCCTACTCCTCTCGCGGTCGCCGCGTACCTGCCTCGCCTCTGGCCGTCTCCTCCTGCGGGGAACGAAAACTGGCCTCTCCGCTCCTCCCTTTCCTGCGCTTCCAAACTTACTCATCTTGACAACTTGGCCCTCCGAAAAACTACTGGACCCGTCTTCCTGCACCCCCTCCCCCCCTCGCTGGCCCGTCCCCCGTAAACTGGCCTCCACCCCTCGACGAACTCTGGAACTCAACTTGGGCCCTCTCTCCTTGCCTCCCCCCTTGTCTTTTGCCAGGTACCCACTCCGTCCTGGAACCGCAGAGAAGGTCCTTGTAAGCACGGCGATGAACACAAAGAAAGTACTGTCATACGTGGGCTCGTAGGAACAAATGACATAAACAATAAATACTAATCGCGGGTTTGTCAGAGACGGGAGTCCTGTAAGCACTGCCCTGAAAAACAAACAACAAAGTCCCAAGATTAAAAACTAACACAAATACGGGCTTTAAGACTAGTCGTAAAAGGCTACATGTGTGGCGACAAAGCAGTACCAATAAAGGTCACTGGAGAGAACTGACAGAGCGACAGACAGACAAAAGGTGAGTTTACTGAGTAGTCCAAGTAAAACCCGAGAGGTGCCGATCGGGTTTGGTCGGACAGTGGGGTAGGTCTGTCAAGCACCTGCAGCTGAAACAAACAACAGACAAAGATTAACAAAGAGAGCCCACACAAGAACAATCAACACTTACTAAAAAAAAAAGAAGTGGGGGGGGAGACGACGGCCTGGGTCTTATAAGCGCAGTAAAGATTTTTTGTTTTTTCAGCAGATTTCGTTGACAGACAGAGGCGGCCCCGCGCCCCTTTGACAAGGCAGAGGTGGCTTGCATTTTTGTACACTATCTTGTAGAGCATGCGACATATGGGGCCACGTACTTAACTCTCAGACGGAGCACTCCCCCCCCCCTAGTACTGTATTAAAAAAATCTGCTTGGTGCGCACTATAGCACATCCCTGTATCCTGACCACCAGCATCAAACAAATACAGAGTCGGGTTTGGCCTCAGCACACTCTAGCGTGGAAAAGTTAATCAAGACCGGGTATAACCCCCCTCACTCCCCCCATTTAAAACAAAAACAACATTGCGACTGCTGCTGTTACAACCCTGTATTACGGCATACACCTACACCTTTCGTATTGAGTTTCTGCTACAATACAAGGCGCCCATTTGACAATAGCAGAGGTGGCTTACGTTATTTTGCACTATCTTTTGCAAGTAATTGCGAACATTTGAGGCCACTTTTCTAAACTCGCCAGCGGGGCTACTCCGCTCTCTTTTGATTTTTGTTTGAGCTCCATCGCAAGAAAAACAAAAAGTGCGAGGTCCCATGCAGATTTAAGCCGGTATCGTAACCACTACTATTACTTTGCACTTACCCCCGTTTTTTTCCCTCGTCTTAACGCGGGGCTAAACAAAAACAACATCGCTTTGCTGCTGCTGTTAGCAACTCACTGTTACTGCTACAAACCTACACCTGTTCGTATTGAATTTCCGCTAAATACAGAGGCGCGCCCTTGACAAAAGCAGAGTGGCTTACTTTTTATTTTGTCACGATGTTTTGCAAGTAAAGCGAACATTTGAGGCCACGTTCTAAACTCGCAAACGGGGCTACTTCCCTCTTTTTGTATTTTGTTTTTGCTCACGCCAAAATACAAAACGTGTGAGGTCAGGCAGGATTAAGCGGTATCGTAACCAACGTTTACGATTACTTTAAAACGATTTAACGAAAAAAGAGGCACTTACCCGTTTTTTTTCTTGTCTTACCCTGTTTTTTCTCCTGTACCGTAGTGTACCTATTGACAGGGGTAAAAAGCACAAGACAACAATTCCACCAACGAAGAGCCGAGATAAAAAGGCTAGATTAGCGTGCAGATAAATGTAGCAGCAAGCAGAGCAAAATAAAAGCGGCAATTAAAGCAGACATGCACGCAAGACGAAAATAACAGCGCAGACATGCAAGCATAACAGAGCAAAGCAAGACATGCCAAAAAAAGAACTTACCAAGGAACCCCCCTGAAACACACAGTAGCTTACAAACATTGCACCATGACCATCAACAAAAGCACAAGTTACGCCATGAAAGAAGAAAGCAGCACCAACACCCGACAAATCACCACGACACCAGTGGGACCGGGTCCTGTTAACTTCGTGTCCCAAAGCCAGTTGGCAATTTTTATACAATTGAGGAAAAGGAATAAACAACTGGGGGAAGGGGGAAAAAGGAAAAACAACCGATGGAGGGGGGAAAATTGGAAAAACGTCTAGCTAAAAATACTACGTGGGGGTGGGTATAAAGGTTATTTTCCCTCCCCCATCTACAGTCTTCTTGATCCATCAGGCTTGCACTTATACTGTCCTAACTCTCTCTGACACATTTCGCCATCGTAAGACCCAACAAGGCGCATACTATTCGCTCTTGGCAAGGCATTTCCAAAAGTTGGTCCAAGAGTACCTCCCTCTCCTTCGGCGACGTCAGGAAGGCTTTGGCCCCGATAGGTTCGCTGGTCAGAAAGACAGTACCTCATAGGCGGTGGGGCGGTGGCCGTGGCTCACGCCGGCATGACGTCTACTTACTATGACGTGGACGTGTTCGTGCTTTGTCTCTTCCTCGGAGCTCGTCGAAGCCATATGTACTGAAATTCCGTGAAGGGGGTCCAGAAAGGAGAAGAGCTTAACAAGCTCCTCTTGGCCTCCGAGCCCTCGCTCTTCAACGAAAAGCGCCGGCTGCTTGAGGGTCGTGCAACGCTCACGAGGGGCCTAACCGAGTTATGGAAGGAAGGAGGAAGTCCACCCAGTTCGTCCGTGCTTACTACTGCCTCCGATTTTACACAAAAACAACGTCCGACGAAGCCGCCATTCTCGAGTGGATGAAACCTTCGACATCGACATCCTCTCGGTGCTGCGACATCCACGAGTTTCGAAGAAGAGGCCATAGGACGTGAAGTGGCCCCCGCCCCGTGGCCGTTAGCCTGCGAAATCCTCCCTCGCAACCCAAGGATTCCTTCATCAAGCCGACTCCTGGACAGGCGTAGGCCGGAGGGAAAACTGACCTCCTTTTGACCTCAAGACCCTGGATCGTCGCATGCTTCAATACAAGAGAGGGTCCTTCTGGAGTCGCTGGACGATCGCGGAGGTCAGGGAGGGCTCGGATCGGGCTCGACCTGCTACGGCAACATCGTCAAAAGGCGGCGCTGTTCATAAGGAAGGAGCGAAAAACTCTTTATTGCGCCGTTTGAGGAGGAGCCAACTGCATGTGCTACCTGGACGAAGGACGAACGGCCGGCTGTCCGTGGCTGTGAGAAAGGCCCAGGTACTGCCGGCGAGAACTGTTCTCTGCCACTCCAGTGCTTTGTGGGGTGGAGGCGTCGGGGAGATAAAATGAACAAAAGTGTCTCGTGCTAGTTTGAGAGTGAGCAATCTCTCTCTCTATGGAAAACCTTAAATAAAGAAAGACTTATTAGACTACGCGTCAAGAAGCGTGGTTTTTCCCAGAAAAAACGTGCTACGTCAAACATACAAAGACAGGAGACAGAGAGAAACGCTGTTCATTTGGATGAGCTGAGCACTGATGAAACTTATATGATGGAAGGCCCTCAACTGTTTTAAGAGCTCTTCCGTCAGGGAAAGCAGCATATTGCGATTATGAAATTATACGATTCCCTAATTTACAGTTTAAAAGATTAGTTTGTGGGAGGGTCGGATCATTTAATATAGAAATCAAAGACAAAGCAGGAAAAGTTGTGAAATGCGATAACCTGCACATTGTTTTAGAAATAAAATAATACGCTACTAAAAAATAATGTCGCGTGGGCCAGAAAAACCAGGAGTTACATTAGCGCCTGTGAGGTGTATAACTTTAGAATTAAAAGACCTTGCAGACGTTGCGGACTTTGAACAGAATGGTGAGATAGGCACTTTGTATGGTTTTGAGTACACTAAAGATGGTGATTATAAACGCAAAGAGGTTGACGACAACAAAAGGTTTCCTAAACTAGAACAACTACGCAATCTAGAAGCAAATAATGTTGGTCAGTATGAATATAAAATAGTTCGAAAACCTGACCTCAAATGGCACTTAGAACCATATTTAGAATGGGAAATAAAATTTGAATTCATAAGCCCATTTACATTTTTTGACCGCCAAAAAAGTTTCAGAAAAGCATTCAACTCTGGCCCTTTACATGTAAGTCTTATACCGGACGATAATAGTCGAAAAGAAATTGAAATAACGCCGTATGGGAAAAAACAGTACATCCTCCACAGAAAAGAAACAGTTGTAAAAAAAGCTTCTACAAAATTACAGTTCTTTCCAAGCAGAAAATTAGGAGACACGTTCACAATGATATTTGAAATTTCTGTCTTTAAAGATGTGGAGAGGGATGGGGTTGTGGGCGTTAGTGATGACCTTATAAAAGGAATTAATATTAGCTGGCAAAACTTAGACGTTAAACGTCTTAACGTTGTTGTCGTCGTTCTTCACAATGGCGAGGATATTAAGATCATAACAACAAGCAACAAAATCACTGTTGACTTAAATAGAAACAATCTTACAGGACTAAATTGGATTAATCTTACACATTTAGGCCTCATAGGGTTTTATTATACTGAACAAGTTTTGACGGAGAGTATGATAAAAATAATAACTGAATTAGATTAAACTCTGTTATAAAACTATGGAGCAGTTAAACTTTATGACAAAAACTCCTCATTGCTCATTGATTTGTGGGCAGACTGGTTGTGGAAAAACAATATTTATCCTCGACCTGTTACAAACAGTTTATCGTTATAATTTTAATCATATTGTGGTTTTCTGTCCAACACTTAAATGGAACAAAGCATATCATAATAGAAGGTTTATATGGACAGATGATGACATATATTTAGTTAATCCTAGCAATAAACTGAGTGAGTGTTTAGAACAGTTTTATAGACTGTTTGAAGGAACGCAAACACTATTTATTATAGATGACTGTTCGGCAGAAAGAGACATAGTTAAAAAGAGAAACACTTTGTCGAAACTGGCTTTCAGTGGAAGACATGCTGGGATAAGTGTGTGGATTTTATGCCAGAAATATAACTCGGTTTTAAAAGACTTTAGAGAACAGTTAAAGACTGTAGTTTTATTTCACATGAAAGACAAAGGACTCATTTGAAGAAATGTTTGGCGCGAAAATGATTTTATTGAAATGACCAGCAAAAACACAGATAATGCACAAAAACTGAAATCTAAAAAGTTTAGTAAATATTAGTATTGAAAACGGATAACCCTACGCGTACGTTTGTTTGTATGATAATAGTTATTTTTTAGTTATTGGAAGTCTTACTTGTCAGAGAATCAGGAAAGGGCATTCTGGGTTACTTCGCCCGAAACGGTGAGGCGGAAGTGTCCCCAAATGCCCTCTATCCCTGTTCTCTCCTGTTTCCTCTCCTGCCCAAACTCGAAGAGTTCCTTCCTACGTTGGGCACCCTGCTCAAACTTAAAAGCAAATATTGTGAAGGGGGAAACAAATCGTGGGGATGGGAAAAAAGTTTGTAAGTGAATAATGATGTGATGATCCCCCCCCTGCGTACTGGTTGTTGTGAGAATAAATGGCTTATAACATACATCAACGTATGTCCTGGCAATAGGCAATTAACCGCCATATTCTTTGTCACTAACACTCGAAGTACTGGTTTGATGTATTTCAATTTGTCTGTTAAAACCTGTGAGGTTAAGCCACAAAATTCCCTCCCTGGCGAAACCCCAACCTAGATGCTTGGAAACCTCTCCTCGGCGGAGCGTAGTATGTCTTATAGAAAGAAGACGCTTCAATGTACCCAAAAACGCGGGATAAGATC
>CM031611.1:3574238-3579238 GCA_018398815.1 Conus ventricosus
GTGTGTGTGTGTGTGTGTGTGTGTGTGTGTGTGTGTGGTGGTGTGTGTGTGTGTGTGTGTGTCTCTAATAAACATATATGTGTCCAAGAACAAGCAATGTGAGTAGAATAGGTTCTCTTTATTTGTTGCAGTCTAAACGACACAGCATTCTTGTTGTAATCTCACTGGCCCTCAAAACAAAAATACAAACTGAACGATTCACAAACACAAATTGTTCAATAATTAATATTATCACTAATTTTGTTTTAAAAATTGTGTGTTTAATTGAAGATTGTGTATTTAACAAGCTAGTTACAGCTGCACAGAGTTGTGTTTCAGGTAGTTATCATTTTGAGTGTACCAATATATTCAACGTTATGTTACATAATAATGTGTGCGGATGAATGCATGTACGCATGTTCGTTTTACCTTTACATCCGTGCAAGCGTTTCGTTTTCACCAGTTATTTCACGCTTCGAAATCTGTATTCATTGAGATCATTCAGTCTAATTTATTTCATCAGGGCCAGTGCTATGAAAATTACTGTTAATAAAACATCTCTTCTCTCTCTCTCTCTCTCTCTCTCTCTCTCTCTCTCTCTCTCTCTCTCTCTCTCTCTCTCCCCTCTCTCTCTCTCTCAAGAGGACGGCATGGCGTTCATCTATCATCAGACCTTATGGAAATTTTCATTCTACTCTTTGCTGATGATATAGCTCTAGTGTTCACAACACCTTGGGGATTACAACACCAATTAAACATATTGACATCTTGTTATGACAGCAAGCAGCTGACCGTTGACACTTAAAAAAACGTTATGGTAATCAGAAAAAGGTGCATTTCTTGAAAACCATGAGCAGTTGTATTACAATGGTCTCGAGTTAGAAAAAGTTAATAACTATTACTATCGGGGTTTTTATTTTATAAATGGAAAAAATAAAGTAGACCTACCTGGAAGTTGAAGTTTAATGGAGGTTAATTGGAGGATGCTGTTGGGCAGAGGTATACATGTGGAGGACGAAACCACGCGCGCCCCAGACTTCAGCTACGTGTGATCCCCGAGAGCAAACTGGGAAGGGAGTGTTCAATGGAAGTACCTCGAGTTGCTGATGGGTGGGCACATGTATACCTCTACCCAACAGCATCCTCGGAATAATCTCCATTCAGCTTCAACTTCCAGGTTAGTCTCGTTTAATTTTCCAGTTATTCCTCGTCTGCAGACTGGTCTGTCGTATACCTGTGGAGATTTTAGCCTGGGGACCACACGATATTCATTAACAAGTCAGGCTCTGAAAGGCACTCTTTTATGATCATTATGAATACTTACATAGCGCCTGTCCTTGGCTAGGGACCAAGCTCTAAGCGCTTTACGATCCACACTTGTTTAAACAACGTGCTACCTACCTGGGTAGTGCCGACTGAAGAGCTGCCAGCTGGCCGCTTCATTCAGTCGTTTCCCATGTCATCCAGTCAATATAGTTCATTATCGCTCACTCAGTTTCCTTACTTCCTTCATTCTTTCAATTTCTCACGCAGGGTGCATGCTATGTGTAACGTGTCATCCATGCCAACGGCCAAACCAGCCATCACTTCCGAAAGTTGGTGATGGGATTTTACGTGTGTGCAAGATGTTATGCGTGCGTTTACACACAGAACCTCGGTTTATAGTCTCATTCGAAGGACTGTATGGGAAATGGAGTCAGAACCAATGTTAACTCCCAGGGGAAAATCCCCCTGTACCAAAACGGCCAAGCAGAGATTCGAACCTGCAACCCCAGGAACACCAAGATTACGAGTCCGGCGCTCTACCACTGAGCTATTCTGGCCCCCGTAAGCTCATAAAGTGAGTTACTTCCCTTTGGCGACAAATGTGTCCGGCACAGGCTGGGAAAAACTTCCCGTCTTCGTAGAACCACCATTTCATCTTCATTCTGTTTAATGATCCTTTGGTAGACTCTTGAAACAGAGCTCCTCTTTGACCATCCTCCTGCTTGAAGGATGCTGTCTATTGGCACACCTCTGCGTAATGCTGCAGAAGTACTGGCAGCCCGGTGCTGTGAGCCGAGTAGTTTGTTATGTCTGTTCCTGCCATAAACAGCACACCTTTCGTCCAGCGAGGAGTGGTGTCTCTTTCACTGGTGCCAAAGGCTTTATGCAACTGATGAATAGTGCTTTCCCAGTATGTAGATGGACAGCCCTTTTTTTAACACTGTCGAAGGTGGTGAAGCAGACGCAATCACTCCTTTTAAAACTAGCAATTACTAAAGGCTTTGAGTGATTCCCTGGTTTGGATTGATTTAAGAGAGCTATTATACAAGTACACATTTGGAATCATAGATCTGTACATCATCAACAGTAAAACTGTGAAGAGTGTGTCCTCTGACCAGAGAGTAAAGCAAGTAACATAAGAGTACTAAGTTCTGTGCTGTTCTGCATCTGGCCACTGTGCTAACATATCAAGTCCAAAGAAGTCTAACTTGGAATGACATTTGGCACATGGCCCCTCTCAGGATCAGCTTCATTCTCAGATCTGCATATGACCTTCTGCCCTCAAATGCAAACCTGGTGAAGTGGGGGAAAACAGACGATCCTGCATGCCCCCTCTGCCATAAAAAACAAACAGTGGAGCATGTTCTAAGCTCATGTAAAGTAGCCCTGGCTCAAGGAAGGTACACATGGAGGCACAACCAAGTGCTCAAAGAAATTGTACAAGTAGTCTGGGCTAGTACCAACACCACAAAAGGGAGAATCAGGACTCCAAAAGCACACGCAACATTCTTCACGGCAGGAGGCAGCAAATCATGGCCAAGAACAACAGTGCCACTCGAAACATGCAGGCAGAGTCTGCTGGATGGGGCAGATGACTGGGAGTGCACTGCAGACCTCCCAGAATGGAAGAGTCACCCAGAGATCATCAGCAAGAGTGGCATGAGACCAGACATAGTAGTCCATTCTAAGTCAACCAAGCAGCTGATCATGATCGAGCTCACGGTGCCATATGTGAACAGAATGGAGGCAGCTCAAATCTACAAGACTGAAAAGTATGCTGATCTGGCAAACAGCCTGAGGAGAGAAGGCTATCAGGTCAAAGTCCTCACTGCAGAAATTGGAGCTAGGGGATTTGTAGGAACGTCTGCATACAGCCTCATGAAACAGCTCTCAGTTGCAGGGAAGGAAAAAACCAGAGCCCTGAAAGCAATGGCAGAAGCGGCAGAGAGGTGTTCAAGCTGGATCTGGTCAAGGAGGAACAAAAGTGAACTTCATAAGGCTTAATTTCCCTACAAATATCAGGTGTCCCTGTGGCTCAGTGGTTAAAGCGCGAGTCATTAAGTAGAAAATGAGCATGTCCAGAGGGTCATGGGTTCGAATCCCAGCCATGGCTCGTCCCAAGATGGGGGAAAAAAAAGGGCAGCAGAGGGACATCCGGAGTCATGAACCAGGTGTGGCCCAAACCCCCCTAGAGTGTCAGGAGATAAGGGCCGAAACACTTGCTTGAAGGGGCTTCTCTTCTGAGGACTCTCTGCTGCCACGCTCTCCACGAGTTTCTTTCTACTCAACAGCACATAACATAGCAGCACTCCTAGCTAAGTTAACTTACTACAACTAGCACCTGCAGCATACAGTTCTGCCGAAACATCGCCACATGCACATGAGTAGGAGCACTGCTTTTCCCTGGTAAAACCTGAAGAAGAAAAAACTTCACCAGGGCAATGTCCACAAGAGGAAATTACTTTCTTGGCTATCAACTTTTGAACTTCTGAATCAATGATCTTGCACTCTTCTTGACTTAACTAAAGTAGAACTAGCACCTGCAACTTACAGTTTGCCAAACACATTTGCCACGCGCACCTGAGCAGGAGCACTAATTTTATTTATGTTTGCAAATTTTCTGCCATTTTTGAATGCAGGTGTTGTAGGGCATATGGTACACTATGAATCCAGGATTAGAGCAACTGAATCTTTTGATCAACCAAAACTTGCGACATTTTTGCCAAGATCTTGCAGACAGGCAAGTCGAAAGGACAGTCAAATTCAACCTTAAGCCCTGTTATCATGTGTAAAATCTCTCAGTCTGAAGTGGTTCCAGACTATGCATCTTCAAACTGTGTTAATCTCCCAGCAATAAAATCATGCTTCTCATGTTTTAAGAAACGAAGCTCACTTCTTCCATTGAGAGCCGGATTCTAATGTCTCATTTTTACTGGAATCACTGCTGTTTTTAGCTCGGTCTGTTCCTGTGGCCTAAAACATGACAACGTGCGCGACCTGACTCCGAGTAGAAAAAATCACTTTCTTGTCCACGATAATAGGGACGTTTCTCCCACACCCCTCTCTTCTGCGCCTAATCCCTGGCATCTCTACAGGAGAGCATCGGTGGAAAGGCAGCAGCTAATTCTGAACAGCGTGATGTCAGTGTAGGGGGAGGGAGGGGAGGAGGGGAGGATGGTGGCTGATGGCAAGAAAATGACAGAGTTAGAACCAGCCCTTCAGATGGTGCTGGAAAAGTCCTTCTGGTAAGGGCTTGAGACACGTCATTTCATTGCCTCTGTTGTCGAAAAATGGAGCGAAGTGCTGAAACCACTGCCCCCCACACCCCTCGATTTGACGTTGGGGGAAGAAACTGACTACGAGATGTCCGAGGTAGCTGTGGCTTTTGTACCCCCATGCTTTGATGCACACACGTTGGCTCAGGAGGTACTTATTTGTGTGATAAATACACACGTTGGCTCAGGAGGTACTTATTTGTGTGATAAATACACACGTTGGCTCAGGAGGTACTTATTTGTGTGATAAATACGCACGATATTTTGCTCTTTGATAGGAAAGGTTAATCCTGTTTCCGTTTCTTTCTTTTTCCTTCAAATCTCTCTCTCTCTCTCTCTCTCTCTCTCTCTCTCTCTCCCTCTCTCTCTCTCTCTCTCTCTCTCTCTCTCTCTCTCTCTCCACACACACACACACACACACACACACACACACACACACACACACACGAGAGAGAGCACAGACACACACAACAACACAAG
>CM031611.1:3581738-3609238 GCA_018398815.1 Conus ventricosus
AGGGGGTTTGAGGGAGGGGAGGAGGAGGGGAAAAAGAGGGAAAGTTTGTATGACAGCGGGGTTTTGAACCCTTGAGTTCAAAGGGGAAAGCGGGCCTGTGTGATCATCGAAATCATAGATTTAGTTATGGACTTTTTTCTTTTTTTTTTGGGGGTGCACTTTGAAAGCGGGATGTTTTGAAAGGAAACATTCGGACTTTAAAGCTCTCAAAAAAAAGCAAACCACCCTTTCGCAGGGAAAAGTTTTTTGCACTTTATTAATTTTTCGCCTTGTGGGTAAAAAGCTAAAAAGGGTTTTTTTAAAATACCCCCCCAGATCAATGCCTTGTAAAGGAAAGACGGAACCACACAGGCCCCCCCCGCCATTTTCTTTTTTCCTTTCTCTTCTCCCTCTGCTTTCTTTTTCTTTCTCTTTTCCCCCTATTTCAAAGGTCTGCGCCTACTGGAATGCCAAATGGCTAGGGTGTGATCTTATTATGTCAGTTTCCCTTGCTTTCTTTCTTTTTTGTTTGTGGGGTGGGATTTTGGGGGGGTTTTGTTTTTTTGTTCCCGGGAAACAAGGAAACAAAAAAACAACCCCCCCCCCCCCCCCCCCCCCACCCTTTCCCCTCACTTCCTACTCCCCCCCTTTTCCCCCCCCTTTTTTTTTTTTTGTTTTTGTTTTGTGTGTGGTGTGTGTGTGTGGTGTGTGGTGTGTGTGTGTGTGTGTGTGTTGTGTTGGGTGTGTGTGTGTGTGTGTGGTGTTTTGATGTGTGGTGTGTGGTGTGTGTGTGTGTGTGTGTGTGTGTGTGTGTGTGTGTGTGTGTGTGTTGTGTGTGGGCGCGCGCGCGCGCGCGCGGGGTGTGTGTGTGTGTGTGTGTGTGTTGGTGTGTTTTGTGTGTGTGTGTGTGTGTGTGTGTGTGTGTGTGGTGTGTGGTGTGTGTGTGTGTGTGCAATAGCGCGCGTGCGCACGTGTTTTTGTGTGAACAAGGGTAATTTTTGCGTTTCTTTTACATGCACAACAGAAACCTAGCTATCGTTTATTAGCATCGTCAAAAGAATGTACAAACAAACACAAACATGGTGCGTGTTTGTTCCCGATAAAAAAAAAAAAGGTATCGCCTGTTCTCCGTTGTTCTGAAGCCCACAAAATTAATTCAAGAAACAGGAATTGAAAAAACTCCACAGAAAGAAAAGCAAAATAAAACTAAAAAAGAAGTCCCGTAAACGTTGATCTTCGCCAAAAACATCGGTTTTTAAGTTACTGGCGTTTTCGGTGTTGCCAGGATGTAGCAGAAGTAGTGTGCGTAGGCCGAACATTTACTTTTTCACACACACACACACACACACACACACACACACACACACCACACACACACACACACACCCCACACACACACACACACACACAAACACAAACACAAACACCCCACACAGCCTCCCTTCAGTTGGCAGAGGGTGAGAAATATGGTGACACGGGATTATCTTCGTTGTTAGAAATGTTTGGATGGAGATTTCACCAGAGATTAGGGCAATGCAAGTATTATCGTGTGTAAATGTCTTCATTAATAGATAGATAGATAGATAGATAAAATAGATAGATAGATTGATAGATAGATATGTGTGTATGCAATGTGCATGTGGTGTGTCAGTGTGCGCACGTGCATGCGCGCATCCCTGCGTGCGCCGTATGCAAGGGCAGAAAAATGTTTTATTGTGCTTTTACAGTCAAATGACCTGAAAATAAATATTTTGAAGGCAATTATGTGGTTGTGGGGTGTGTGTGTGTGGTGTGTGTGTGGGGTGTGTGTGTGTGTGTGTGTGTGTGTGTGTGTGTGTGTTGTGTGTAAGGTGTGTGGGGTGTGTGTGGTGTGTGTGTGTGTGTGGTTTGGGGTGTGTGTGGTGTGTGTGTGTGTGTGGTGTGTAAGTGTGTGTATGCCCCGCGCGTGCGCGGGGTGTGTGTGTGTGTGTGTGAGTGTGTGTGTGTGTGTGTGCGCGCGTGTGTGTTTTGTGTGTGTGTGTGGTGTGGTGTGTGTGTGTGTGTGTGTGTGTGTTTTGTGTGTTGGGGTGTGTGTGTGTTGTGTGTGTGTGTGTGTGGTGTTGTGTGGTGTGTGTGTGGTGTTGTTTACATGTTTACGTGCATGTGTGGTGTGTGTGTGGGGGGGGGGGGGGGCGCATTCGCTTGTTGTGGGTGTGTGTGTGTGTTGGGGTGTGGTTTGTGGTGTGGTGAACAAAATGGGGGAAGCTAAAATCTACAAGACTGAAAAGTATGTGATCTGGAAAACAGCCTGAGGGGAAAAGGCTATCAGGTAAAAGGGGTCCTCCCCTGCAGAAATTGGAGCTAGGGGATTTGTGGGAAAACGTCGGATACACCCTCATGCCCCCAGTCTCAGTTGAGGGAAGGAAAAAACCCGAGCCTAAAAGGGCAAGGGCGAAAAAAAAAGCGGCAAGAGTGTTTCAAGCTGGATCGGTAAAGGGAACAAAAGTGAAACTTCAAAAGGCTTAATTTCCTAAAATATCGGGTTTGCCCTGGGGGTTTCAGGGGTTTAAAAAGCGCGGTCATTAAGTAAAAAAATAAAAAAATGCCCAGAGGGTCATTGGGTTTTCGTCCCACCCATGGCTCCCCCCAAGTTGGGGGAAAAAAAAGGGGGCCCAGCAGAGGGCCCCCGGGTCTTTAAACCCAGGTGGGGCCCCCCAACCCCCTAGAGTGTCGGGAAAGAAAAGGGGGCCGAAACACTTGTTTTAAAGGGGGTTCTCTTCTGAGGACTCTCTGCGCCCCCGTTCTCCACGAGTTTTTTTCAAACCAACGCAAAAACATAGCAGCACCCTAGTTTAAGGGTTAATTACTAAAACTAGCCCCTGCAGCATACGTTCTGCCAAAAAATCCCCACATGAAATGAGAGGGAAAGGTTTTTCCCCCCTGGTAAAAAAGGAGAAAAAAACTTAAACCAGGGCAATGTCCCCCCGGGGAAAATTTAACTTTTTTGGTTTTAACTTTTAAAATTTTGGGAATAAAGATCTTGACTCTTCTTAAACTTAATAAAGTAAAATTTACCACGGGAAAATTCCCGTTTCCCAAACCCCATTTGCCAGCGCACTGGGGCAGGAGCCACAAATTTTTTAATTTATTTTTGCAAATTTCTGCCATTTTTGAATGCAGGGGGTGTAGGGCATTTGGTACACTTTGAACCCCGGGGTTTAGAGCCCCTGAATCTTTTTGGATAAACCAAAACTTGCAAATTTTTCCCAAAAGATCTTGCAGACGGCCCGCCCAAAAGGGGGACAGTCAAATTCAACCTTAACCCCTGTTACTTTTGTAAAATCTCTCAGTCTAAGGGGTTTCCCAGACAAAGCTTTCTTCAAACTGTGTTAATTCCGCAAAAAAATCATGCTTCTCGGGTTTTTAAAAAACGAGTCACTTTTTTCCCCTTTTGGGAGCGGGGTTCAAATGTCTCATTTTTACGGAATCCTGTTTTTAGTCGGTCTTTTCCCTGTGGCCTAAAAATGAAAAACGTGCGCGCCCTGATCCGAGTGAAAAAATCACTTTTTGCCCCACGAAAATGGGGACGTTTCTCCCACACCCCTCTTTTTGCCCCTAATCCTTGGATCTCTAGGGGGGAAAGGCACGGGGGAAAAGGAAAGCGCAAATTTCTGAACACCCGTGTTTTCGGGTTTGTAGGGGGAGGGGAGGGGAGGGGGGGAGGGGGGGGCTGTGGGCAAAAAAAATGACGAGTTAAAACCGCCTTCGATGGTGGGGGAAAAGCCCTTTTGGGAAAGGGTTGAGCACGTCTTTTCTTTGGTTTTGTTGTCAAAAAATGGAGCGAAGTGCTGAAACCTCCCCCCACCCCCCTCGATTTGACGTTGGGGAAGAAAACTGTTTACGGGTGCCCGGGGTTAGCTGTGGCTTTTGTACCCCCCTTGTTTTGATCCCACACACTTTGGGTCAGGGGTATTATTTGTTTTAAAAAAATTTACCACTTTGGCCGGGAAAGGTACTTATTTGTGTGAAAATTACAAACTTTGGGGCTCAGGAGGTACTTTTTTGTGTGAAAAATTAGCACGTTATTTTGCTCTTTGATGGGAAAGGTTAAAATTGTTTCCCGTTTCTTTCTTTTTCCTTAAAATTTCTCTCTCTCTCTTTTCTCTCTCTCTTCTCCTTCTCTTCTCTCTCTCTCTCTCTCTCCTCTTTTCTCTCTCTCCCAAACACAAAACCAACCACCAACACCACACACCCACACACACCCACAACACACAAAACACACACAACACCCCACCCCACAGAAGGGGAAGAGGGGAGGGGAGAGGAGAGGAGGGAGAGGAAGGGGAAAACGGGGGGGAGGGAGAGGAGAGAGAGAGAGAGGCGCCCCGAAAATTTCGAACACAGGATGGGGGATTTTTTTCTTTTTCTTTTCCTTTTTGGGCTGTGCTTGCATCTTTAAATTTTTTTACAATCGGGCCTCTAGATGATTCTTCGTTCCCCCTTCTCCCCTTCTCTCTTCTCTCTTTTCTCTCTTTTTCCCCTCTCCCCTTCCTTCTCTCTCTCTTCTCCCCCCTTCTGTAAGTGGCAAAATCGGTTTTTTAGTTGCCCCTTGCACGCTGCACCCCAGACATCCCCCATCAAAACCCCACCCCGTCTGACGGGGCCTATATGATCACTCAGCCCATACCCCCCCAAATCCGGGCATTTCTAAAGGGGGCCTTCATGATCCCCAAGCCCATACTCCCACCTCAAAATCAGCAGTCTGAAAAGGGCCCTTCATGATCCTCCCCCCTACCCCCCCCACCCAAAACCCGAGTTCTGACAGGGCCTATCATGATCCCCCAAAATTTACCCCCCCCATCAAACTTCCAGCAGTTTGAAAAAGGCCTTTAAGATCTCTGGGACATCCTCCCCCCATAAACATCCAGCAGTCTGACGGGGCCCCCATCTTGATCCAGGTTTCCAAAATATTTAGTAATCAAAGTACCCCAAAAATTTTAAAAGAAAAAAAATCTCTCAGATGTTTTTTTTTCCGGGGAAAAAGGATTCAGGAGAGGGGGGGGGGGGGGGGGGGAAAAACCCATATTCCAATATTTCTGGCCCTGGAGCACAAAACAAAAAAAAAGTCGGGCCCAAGCCCTCGGGAAACTTTGGCACGGGGGGGGGGGGGTTTTGAGGAACTTGACGGGGAGGGGGGGGTTAAGTGAGATACGAAAATGCACTTTAGGGGCACGGGCTTTTCACAGTGTTTTGTCTCCCTCCCCACGTGTTTCACGTGGCGCGGGGGTTGCTACATGAGGGGGCCCGCCCAAATCGTCTGTTGTTTCCCCCCTAACCCTTCAAAAGCCATCCTCTCCTTTCCACCACGCGGAATGACGGGGAATGGTTCAGACCCTTCAGAGAGGTCCCCAACAAGGGGGGTTAATGGTTCATCAAAAAAGTTGCAGGGGTTAAAATTACTAAAAAGTCTTAAAAATTTTCAAAATTAATAGTGATGAACTTTTTACACCCGGATTTTTTAAATGCATAGTCATGAATCGTTTTCGAGTCTTTAATAATAAATTATTTGATTTTCAATTTTCAGAAATAGGGTGAGGAATGAGAAAACGGGCCCAATTCTCAGAATTTTGGTATAGTGAAAAGTGTGGACCCTTCCCAGAAAAATAATAATTGTTGATTATAAATTTCTGAAAAAAGTTTACCATAAAATTGTTCTAAAAACTGTTTGGGGGGTCGTTATAAAGGTCCGTGATGATTTACTTTAAAAAGGGGAAAAATTTTATGGAGAGGGGAGAAAAGCGGGGGAGAGGGGAGAGAGAGAGAGGGAAGGAGGAGGAGGGGAGAGAAGGGGAAAAGAGAGGGAGAAGAGAGAGAGAGGAGAGGGAAAAGAGAGGATGAAAAGGAGGAGAGGAGAGAGGAGGAGAGAGAGGAACATGAATTATGCTATGCCCAGAAACGAGCGTGTTGGGATCATGTATTTTTTTCCAGTGCTGACCCGGGCCTGTGGGGGGTTTAAAACGAATTTCAGTAAGTTTCACATTTGTTGAGAAAGAAAATTTTTTTTATTTTTTTTTTTTTTTTTTTGGGGGGGGGGGGGGCCATTTTCCAAGAAAAGTCAAGTTGTGAAATGTTTTGAAAAATGTAAACAATGTGGAACATATCTTTGTTCTCTTTTTTTTTCTATAAAAAAAACCCCAAAAAACCCAAACCCCCTTTGGCATGGTTGTGTGGCGGTTTTGCAGGCTTTGGGGTTTAGGGGTGAGTTGGGAACCCCCGCCCCGGGCTTTATTAGGGGCTTTTTTTTTTTGGGATCTGAATGGCTTTCCCAGAGTCGAATGCTTGTGGGGGTCAAAGGGAAAAGACTGGAACCACAAGTCGTTTTCCCCTTTCCCCATAAAATGGATGAGTTCTGGGGCCTTTTGCTAAAATTTTTCCTCCCAAAAACCACTGCAGGTGTCTGTTTTTCGGGTTCTGGTAGACCCCGGGGTTGTTATGACGGGAAGCGTGACTGAGCCAAACATGTGAACTCCCCAGAAGGGAAACCAGTGGTGCATCTTATTTCCTTCACCCATTTACGAACAAAAATGTCAAATTCTGTCATTTTCATATATTTTTCTGTTTGTGGAGATAAAGAAGAAAAAACCCCAAAAAGGTGATAGAAAAAATAAATCAAAAACAACGGAAAAATTAACAGGTTAACAATTTGGGAAAGCAGAAAAAAACGAACGCCCGGCCCCCCCCCCCCCCCCCCCTCCTGTCTTCTCTTCTCTTCTCTCTCTCTCTCCCCCTCTTCTCCCTCTTTCTTTTCTCTCTTTTCTTCTCCTTCTCTCTCTTGTTTTCTTTTCTGCTATTGTGCGTAAATGCGCTAATGTAGGGGGTGTATCTGTAGTGTTTTGCGTATGTGGGGGGTTTGCCTTGTTTGTTTTTTTTCTCTTGTGTGTGTTTTGGTGTGTTGTGTGTGTGGGTGTGTGTGTGTGTGTTTTGGGGTGTGTGTGTTTTGGTTTTGTGTGTGTGTGGGTGTGTTGTGCGCCCCGCGACACACACAGCCCCAACCACACCAACAAAACACCAACACCCCAACACCCAAACACAAACACACACCCACACAATAACCTAACATTTAACACTAACACTAACACCCCCACACTAACATTTAAAAACCAACCCCAAAAGGGCAAGGGTTGTTTTGTGTGTATTTTGTGTGGTGGGTGTGTTTTGTGTGTGTGTGTGTGTGTGTGTGTGTGGGTTTTGTGTTGTGTGTGTTTTGTGTTTTGTGTGGTGTGTTGTGTGTGTGTGTGTGTGTTTTGTGGGGTGCATGTGTAAATTGGTGTGTGTGTGTGTGTGTGTTTTGGGTGTGTGTGTGTGTGTGTGTGTGTGTGTGTGTTGGGGTTTTGTGTTTTTTGTGGGGCGGGCGCGCGGCGGGGCGTGTGTTTTGGTGTTTTGTGGGTGTGTTTGTGTTTTGTGTGTGTGTGTGGTTGTGTGTTTTGTGGTGTGTGGTGTGTGTTGTGTGTGGGGTTTTTAAGTGTGAAATAGCGCGCGTGCGAAATTTGTGTTTGTGTGAAAAAGGGAAATTTTTGGTTTTTTTTTACAGCACAACAAAAACCCTAGCTTTGGGTTTATTACCCATCGTCAAAAAAAATGTAAAAAACCTTAAAAAAACCCAGGTGGGTGTTTTTTTCCCCGAAAAAAAAAAAGGTTCCCCTTTTTCTCCGTTGTTTAAGCCCACAAAATTAATTCAAAAAAACCGGAAATTGAAAAAACTCCCCCAAAAAGGGAAAACCCCCCTCCCCCCCAAAAGAAGCCCCGAAAGTTGTCTTCCCCAAAAGACATCGGTTTTAAAAGTTACGGGGCGTTTTCGGTGTTCCCCAGGTTGTAGCAGAAGTAGTGTGCGTAGGGGAACATAACTTTTGCACACACACACCCCCAAAACCACACACACAAAACCACACACACCACACACACAAAAAACACACCACACCCCACACCACACACAAAAACCAAAAAACAAAAACACACCCCACAGCCCCCCTTTTCCCAGTTGCAAGAGGGGTGAAAAAAATATGGGGGAAAAGGCATTATTTTCGTTGTTAGACTTTTTTGGTTTGGGATACCCCAGAAAATTGGGGAAAATGCAAGTATTAGTGGGGTGTAAATGTTTTCTTTTAAAATGTAGTAGATAGATAGAAAAGTGATAGATAGATAGATAGATATTTGTGTATGCATGTGCATGTGTTTTTCCCGTGGCGCACGTGCATGCGCGCATCCCTGCGTGCGCCGTATGCAAGGGCAAAAAAAAATGTTTTTTTTTGTGCTTTTCAGTAAATGCCCGGAAAAAAAAATATTTAGAAGGCAAGGTGGTAGTTTTGGGGTGTGTGTGTGTGTGTGTGTGTGTGTGTGTGTGTGTGTTGGGGTGTGTGTGTTGTGTGTGGGTTGTTTTGTAAGTGTGGGTGTGTGTGTGTGTGTGTTTTTGTGTGGTGTTTTGTGTGTGTGTGTTTGTGTGTTGGTGGTGGTGTTGAAAGTGTTTTGTATGCGGCGCGGGGCGCGCGTGGTGTGTGTGTTTTGTGTGTGGTGTGTGTGTGTGTGTGTGGGGGGGGGGGTGTGTGGGTGTGTGTGTGTGTGGTTGTGTTTTGGGGTGTGTGTGGGTGTGTTGTGGGGGTTTTGGGTTTTGTGTGTATGTGTGGGGGTTTTGTGTGTGTGTGGTGTGTGTGTGTGTGGGGTGTTTTTTTACATTTTTTACGTGCATGTGTGGGGTGTGTGGGGGGGGGGGGGGGGGCGCATTCGTTGTGTGTTGTGTGTGTGTGTGTGTGTGTGTGGGTGTTTGTGGGTGTGTGTGTGTGTTGGTGTGGGGGTGTGTGTGGTGTTTTGTGTGTGGGTGTGTGGGTGTGTGTGTGTGTGTGTGTGGTGTGTGGGTGTGTTTGTGTTTACATGTTCACGTGCATGTGTGTGTGTGTGTGTGTGTGTGTGTTTGTGTGTGTTTGTGTTTTGTGTGTGTGTGTGGTGTGTGTGTGTGTGTGGTTTGTGGGTGTGTGTGTGTGGGTGTGTGTTGTGGTGTGTGTTTGTGTGTGTGTGTGGTGTGTGTGTGTGTGTTTTGTTGTGCTTTGCGTGCGCGGGCATTGGGCTTGTGTGTTTTTGTTTTGTGTGTGTTTTGTGTGGGTGTGTGTGTTTTTTTTTGGATTGATTTTTTTTAAAAGTCTCTTCAAAAACAGTGGTGATTTTAGACTAAAAAAAAAAAAAAAAAAAAGGGTTTTGTATTTTTTTTTTTGGGGGGTAAGGGGCTTATATGAGGGGGTGTGTTTTGGTGGGTGTGTGGGTGTGTGTGTGTTGTGTGTGTTTTTGTGTGTGTGTGTTTGTGTGTTTTGTGTGTTTTTGCGAGTGCGTGCTTTGGCAGCATGATGCGCGCCCCCTTTTGTTGTTTGGGGAGCGTTTATTTTGTGTGTGTGTTTGTGTGTGTGTGTGTGGGGGGTGTGTGGTGTGGTGTGTGTGTGTGTGTGTGTTGTTGTTTGCGAGTGGTGCATGCACGCATGCATAAACCCCCCGGCCCCGGGTTAGTGGGGGAGCGTATTTATTGTGTGGTGGGGGTGGTGTGTTGGTGGGGGTGTGTGTGTTTGTTTTGTGGGTGTGTGTGGTGTGTTGTGTGTGTGTGGGTGCGTGCGTGCGCGCGCCGCGCGCACGGAAAACAAATGCATGAAAGTTTCCCTATAACAAACCAAAAACAATAATTTTAAAATGATAAAATAAATTACAATAAATGAAGGATAAACAAAAACTGGATTTTGCCTTTGCTATATCAATCTTTTTGGGGGGTGTAAAAAAATTTCTTGAAAAAGCCCAAAAGGAAAACCAATGTCTACCCTTTGGATATTATATAAAGAGGTTGAATTGAAATTTCAAAAAGATATGTTGAAAGATAATGGGGGGAACACAAGCGAAATCTACACCCTTTAAAAAATTTTGGGTTTTTTCCACGATTTTTAAAGCTTTCTTAAAATGTTAGGGACAATGATTTTTGACTTTAAAAAACACTTTTTTTTTGCGGGAAGTTTTTCATTGTTATACAATTTTCTAATAGTAAAATGATTTCATGTTTACCCGTTTTAATCTACTTTCTGGATTTTTTTTTAAGGGGGCCCCTTTTTTTGGCTAATTTACCCAGTATTTCATTTCCATAGTTACCACAATGGGTTTGGGACCCAGAAAAACTCTAAAAAAGTTCCTTTCCCCCTTTAAGGGAAATGTATCTAAATTTTTTTAAAACCCAAAAATTAAGTCTTTCCTTCTTTTTGCACCCCAATTTCGAAAGCTATAAAGAACAGATTTTGAGCAACGGGGGAAATTTAGAATGCTGTATATTCCCACATCAAGATAGATTTTCCAAAAAAAGGGCCAAAGGTTGGGCTTATATTTCACCCGTGAAAACTGAAAGTTTTTTCCTAAACAAAAGGGATTTTTTTTGTTTTAAATCGGGAAATTTAAACAAACCCCAAGGGTCCTTTGTATAAAAATTCTAAAACTGAACCACCCGTGTAGAATTTTAAGATGATGGGAATGGGGTTTTCAAGATTTTTCTTTTGCTTTTACTGTTTATCAAATTAATATTGTCTTTTTTTTTTAGAGTGTAAAATTTTTATATCAAATTTGGGAGATATCCCCCCCCATGGGGAAAACTGTGGGCATATTTGGAGGTTTTGAAATGGTGAAATATCGATGTACTTTTTTAAAAAAAATCATCAGATAATTTCAAAAGGGCTCCCAGGAAAAGAAATATTTGTGCCCTTTTTGGGAAAAACCCCGTTTTGGGGAAATCAAAAAAGATTTCATTTTTTAAAAAGGAATTTGTATAAAAAAGACTTCTGGCTACTTTTTTGGGCTGTTGTTTGTTTGCGTTGATCATCAAGTGCAAGAGATTAGCTTTTATATTTTTTAAAAAGTTTGGAAGGGAAGGGAAACCAAGGGTTTTTTAAAAAGCTATACTGTCAAAAATTTTTGTAACCCTTAAGTAATTTTTGAGAAGCTGAAAAATATACTTCCTTTCCCTTAAGTAAATTTTGAAACAAGAAAATAGAAAGATGTAAAAGGGATTTTGGGGAATCTTGCCCCCAACCGATTGTGCACGATTATTTTTATTTAAAATAGCCTTTGTCGGGCCCATTGTTTATAAGAAAAATTAAAATAGGGAATCTCCTTTTTAAATTTAGGGGTGAAATGACCCAAAAAATTTTAAACATTAGGGGGAAATTTTGAAAAGTTTTATTTTCAAACCAAAAGTTGAGGCAAAACTTTTGGTTTTTTTACCATTGTTGAATAACTTTAAATTTGTGTCTTTTCTCCTGTTTGTTTGCCCATTTTCGTTCATTTATTTTTTCCAGTTTGTCCTTTCAATTTGATATATTTTTTGAAATTTTAATATGGTTCTCTTTTTGTCTGTTTTTTTATGTTTGTATTCATCCACATTGCAAAATCATCGGCATTTTTGCACTAATGCATACTTTTAGAAGTATTTTAAAAAAGATCTTTAAATTTGGAATTGAAAATAAAATTTGGTCCCTAGGACCCTTTGGGGATGCAATGTAAATATTTTAAAAAAGAAGGTAACATTTACCAACCCTTGTACAAACTGATCTTAGAAAAGAAAGATTTTTTTAATTACATTGCGCCTTTAACCCCAATTTTTTTAAACTTAAAAAAGTAAACGAGAATGCCAGACACTTTTGTTTGTTTTTCTAATGTCAAAGAAAAGTGGGAAAAGAGTACTTTTTCTACGAGAAAAATTTTTTTTTAACTTGATTTGGGAAAAATTTTAAAAAGGGTGTTTCGATTGATTCAACTTTTCTGAAACCTGCTGGATTGTTGGGAATTATGTCATTTTTTTCAAAATTAATGTTAAATGCTTTTTTTCAACTTTTTTTTCTAGTATTTTTCCAATTGGTTTTTTAATGCTATTGGCGAAAAATTTTCCAATTGCAGACCTAGGTTTCCCTTTGTTTTGGAACGGGTTATTACCATACCCTCTTCCAGAAAGTGGGAAAGGGGTTTCCCCTTTTTTTCCCAAAATTTTTTGGTAAAAAACAAAAGGGGAAGAAATTTGTTTCCCAGCAAAAAGGGTTTTTAAGGGGCCCATAAAAAATTGTTTCAAAAATTTCCATCTAATCCAAACCCTTTTATTCGAGGGAATAAAATTAGTGCTTCTTTAAATTTTTCAAATTTATAGATGCTTTTAAAGAAAGGGTTTTTGGTTTGGGTTGGGGTCACAAAAAGGACCCTTTTTTTCCTTAGTTTCTGTAACTTTTGGGTATCTGTAATTAGTCTTTTGGAGGGTTTTTTTTTTGGGAAAAAGTTTGTAAAGGCTTCAGCTTTCTTGATGATGTTGGAAATTATTTTTTTCAAATTTAAATAGGATATAAAGGGTTAATAATATTTTTTTTTAAATTTCCTTTCCCTTTTTCCCAAAATACTCTGGGCATGTCCTTTGAGGGAAGATATTTCTGAATGACAAAAAAAATTTGAAATAGGGGTCGTTTTGTTTTGCGCAATCCTGTTACTGTAGCTTTTTGCACTTTTTAATTTAAATTAAAGTTTTCATCAGTTTTGTCTTTGAGCCGTTTTGTATGTTTTTTTTTAATTGGGTTACGGCTTCTGCCATTCTTCTTCCCCCAACTATTTCCTGGATGTTTTTTATTATAGAATTTTTGGGCACTTGGGCTTGATTTTTAGCTCCCAGTTATTTTTAGCTTTTCAAAAGGGGGTTATAAAACATTTCAATTCTTGTGTTCAATAATGCGCAAATTAAAAAAAGGGTTGACTCAATAAACTCCAGTCTGCTTTTTTTTATTTTAAAAATTTTTGGTTTTTTACTTCAGCTTGGGCTTTTCATCAACTTTTTCCCTTTTTTATTTTAAAAAACAATGGGAAAAAGGGCACTCCCTAATAAATCATTTTGTTGCCCAAAGTGCATTGGGGCCCAAATCAGGAGAAATTAATGTCAAATCGATGGAGGTTGGTCTTTGGTTGATATTTCAGGCACTCTTTTTAAAGTTTGGTTGGTGTGTGGTGTTGGGGTGTGGGTGTGTGGGGGGTTTTTGTGTGTTTGGTGTGTGTGTGTGTGTGTGTGTGTGTGTGTGGTGATTGTTTAAAACATTTTTTAGGGGTCATAATTTTTCCCCAAAAAACCCTTTTTTAAATGTATCCCCCTTTCCCCTTGGTCTTTTTAAATTTGGTTGATTGCATTTTTCTGACCAGTAGGGGACTCACCCGTTTGTGTAAAGCAAATGGAAAAGTTTGCAGGGCAGTGAATAACCCCCCCCCCCTTCCCTCCTTCTCTCTCTTCTAAAACCATCCACTCCCCCCCATCCATGCCCTTTTTTCCCGTCGTCGCCCCCTTTTTCTTTTTGACCCCAAAACCTTCGTAGCGAGTTTCTGAGGCCCCACATCCCCCAACTTTTTCCCCGGCCCCCACACTGCCCAATTTTTTCCCCGGGTTTTGCTCTGGGGCCCACATGCCAATGTTCACCAGGGTGCTCCTGAGGCCCCACATCCCCAACTTTTTCCCCGGGTTTGGCCCTTTGGGCCCCCCACACTGCTCAACTGTTCACCGGTTGTCTGAGGCACCACACGGGCCCAATTTTCACCAGGTTGCCCCTGAGGCACCACCTCCCAAAAACGGTTCAGGGGTTTTTGTCCTGGGCCCCCCATGCCAACTGTTCACCGGGGTTGTTTGAGGCACCCCACTCCCAAACTGTTCACCGGGTTTTGCTCCTGGGGGCACCAATCCCCAAAAATGTTCACCGGTTGCCCTGGGGCCCCCCCACTGCTCAACTGTTTCCCAGGTTGCTCCAATTCGGGTTGGTTGTGTTTTCTGTAAACGCTTTCTTGAAGTCTGTTGAGACGTGGTTGTTTTTCCCCTAAGTTTTGGGAAATGTTTTTGTGGGCAAACAAACACATTTTAAAAACAAAATGTTTAATGATCATCTCCCGGGGGGTTTAATTTCCGGGACTTTCTTCACCCAAAAAATGGTATCTGTGGACTGTTGTTTTCAGAATGAATTTGGGATTACATCGCAGTTTTTGGCTAGCCGCTGATAAACCCGGATCCTGAGTTCGTTTGTTTGTGGTGGAGATTTCCTTTCTTGAAAAGGGTTGACGTCAGGGGACTGGGACAGGGGGGGGTTTTGGGCCATGTGTCATTTTTCTTTTGCTTTGTCACCTCTTACCATATGTCAAGAGTTCTTTTAGAAAAACTTTGGGAGCTTCTGCAGCCCTTTCCCTTTTGAGCGACTTAATAGCTGTTACCATTTCCCAATGTTAAAAAGATCAGTCTAGTTGAAAAATATGAACTGTACGACACTTGAACCTCTTTTGCCGTGTATTTTGGGCGAAGTTCGGAGCAAGGTCAGTTTTTGTTTTGTTTTTATTTTTTTCGTCTTACTGCGTTGAAACTTTATTTAAACTACGAAAATGTATATTTTTCCACAGACATGTCCAGGTGTACGTTTGCAATACGGTAGTGCTAAACGATTTGATTCCTTCTTTCGAATGGGTCAAAACCGTCCATTAAAAACAAAAGCAGGAAACACCAAGTGTGGTTTGTTGTCTTTACGCTAAAAAAACGGGATGTTTTTTTTTCAGTTTCCCATAAAACTGTTCATCAAATTCACATTTTTTCATAAAAAAATTCTTTGTCTCTCTCTGTCTTGTTTCTGTCTCTGTGTTGCCCTTTTCTCTTCTTCTCTCTTTCTCTCTCTCTCTCTCTCTCTCTCTCTCTCTCTCTCTCTCTCTCTCAAATGGACAGTGCTTTTTATAGTGTTTTTTGTGTATTGAAGAAAAGGGGGTTTGTTTATGGTAGGTTTTTGGGTTTTTCTTTTTTTTTTTTTTTTTGCATTTTGTTTTATTTTCTTGTTGGTTCGTCCTTCTTTTTGTGAGTTCACTTACACTTTTTTTTTTTAAATTGAAGAACAATGTTTTGCAGAAAAAAAGGGTTTTCCCGATTTGATTTGGGACTCTGTGTGTGTGTGTGTGTGTGTGTGGGTGTGTGTTTTGGGGTGTGTGTTTTGTGTGTGTGGGGGTGTGTGTGTGTGTGTGGTGTGGATGTGTGTGTGTGTGTGTGTGTGTGGTGTGTGTGTGTGTGTGTGTGTGTGTGTGTTTTTGGGGTTTAGTGTTTTTAGCGTGCGTGTGTGTGTGTGTGTGTGTGTGTGTGTGTGTGTGTGTGTGTGTGGTGTGGTGTGTGTGTGTGTGTGTGTGGTGTGGGTGTGTGTTTTGTGTGTGTGGTGGTATGTGTGTGTGGGGTTTTGTGGGGTGTGTGTTGTGTGGGGTGTTTTGGTGTGGTGTGTGTGTGTGTTTTGGTGGTGTGTGTGGAGTGTGTGTGTGGGTGGTGTGTGTGTGTGTGTGTTTGTGTGTTTTGTGCGTGCGTAAATGTGGGTGGGTGAGTGTGGGTGTGCTCGCGGGGTTGTGTGTGTGTTAGTGTTGGGGGGTTGTGTGTGTGCGTGCGTGGTGGTGCGTGCTTTGGTGCGTGCTTTGTGTGTTTGTGTGTGTGTGTGTGTGTGTGTGTGTGTGTGTGCGTGCTTTGGCGTGGTGCGTGCGTGGGGGTGCGTCCCCTTGCGTGGTGCGGGCTTTGCGTGTTTTGTGTTCGTGTTGTTGGTGTGTGCATGTTTTAAGATAAAAGGCGCTTTTGGTTTGTTCAAAAATTCTGAAACAAAACAACGCAAATTTCCCTCACAACGCCCAGCATGCCCCTTTTTTTTTTAAAGTAAAAAAAACCCAAAACACACTGCACGTTCTTCACAAACGAAAAAATAAAATGCCTCGTGTTGTTTTCGAATCACAAAATTAACTAACGGGGAAGAAAAAAAAAAAAAACCCCAAAAAAAACAAAGCCCCCAAAAAAACTTCACCCCCTTTGGGTTTGCCCCCCCATCTTAATTAGAAGAAAAACCCGGCCCTTTTAACTTACTGGGTTTTTTTGCTTGGCCCCGGGGTTTTGGTCGAAGTAGTGTGTTTGGGGAAGGGCCCCGGAAAGGGCCTGGTAACATCCAAATTTTTCACATTTCACAGCCCCCCCCCCCCCCCCCCCTCAGTTGCGAAGGGTGGAAAAAGTGGTGACGCTGCTCCCTACGTTTTTTAGACTAATTGGAAAGGTGAAACACTGGAGAAAAGGGGGGAAAACCCTTTAAATTTTTGGGGGTGGTGGGTGTGTGTTTTGTGTGTGTGTGTGTGTGTGGTGTGATTTGTGTGTGTTGTTGTGTTTTGTGTGTGTGTGTGTGTTTTTTTTGGGGTTTTTTGTTAATGATTTTTGGCGCTTAGAAGGGGTTTTTTTTTTCCCCCCCCCCAAAAAACCCTTTTTTGTATAAATTTCCCTGGGTTTTTCCCCTGTTCTTTTTTTATTCTTTTCGTTAATGATTTTAAAGTCCTCAAAATAAATTTTGGGCAAACGTAATTTTTTCCTCACGTTTCGCAGACGGGAAAAAAAGAAAAAATAGACAAGTTTTGGGGCCGGTCCCGCCCCCTCCCGTTCGTAGGGGCCTTTTGGGGGGGGGCCCCCTGCCCTTTTTATTTTCCCGAAACCCCCCCCCCTCCCTCTTGTTTTTTTCTTCTTCTCTTTTTGGGTTTGGGAGTTATTGGGCGACCTCATGAAACCCGCACTCCATTAGGCCCCTGCAGCTCCGTACCAAAGCGTGAAGGCCCCAAAAGGCTCTTTGGGTTTTTTTCTCTGTCGTTTTCAGAGTGTCAGTCATTGTTTTTTCCCCTCTTTTTTTCCCCCCTTTCCCCCCCTTCAACATTTCCCTTGGGGGTTGTTTTTGCAAACCCTTGATCTTTCGAAAATTTTCGTACCCAACGTTGTTTCCCTTTTCAGTAGTTTTTCGTTTAAGGGTCTGTTTGTTTGGGGTTGTGTCGATGTTTTCCCCACTGGGCTTTTGGGGGTTTGATCGGTGTACTTCTTTTAGTTTTCTTGGGCGTGTTTTGGAAATTTTCCCTCTTCCAGACTGGGCCCTTTGGGGTCCGGGTGGACATGCCCAAGGAAGGGGGACTCTCGCCCGGGGGGTCCCCTGGCTGACTTTACACAGGAAGGGGGACTATCGCCTTTAGGGGCCCTGGTGACTGCACACAGGAAGGGGGACTCTCGCCCGGAGAAATTTCCAAAGGCTGACCTGCACCAGGGAAGGGGGCTAACCCCCTTTAGGGGCCTTTGGTGACATCCCCAAGGAAGGGGGACTATCGCCCTTTAGGGTCCATGAGACATTCCACAGGGAAAGGGGGGCTTCCCCGCCCGGGGGAGTCCCTGGCTGACTTTCCCAAAAGGAAGGGGGGTATCGCCTTTTGGGGGCCATGAGACATGCACACAGGGGAAGGGGGGGCTCTCGCCTGGAGGGCCCCTGGCTGACCCTGACACGGGGAAAGGGGGGCCCCCTTTGCCCCTTAGGGTCCATGGGTGCCCTGCACACAGGAAGGGGGGCGATCGCCCCGGGCAGTCCATGGCCCGCATGCACACAGGAAGGGGGACTATCGCCTTTGGGGTCCATGGCTGACTGCCACAGGGTGGGGGGGGCTATCCAGCCAAAAGGAGCCCGGTCTTGTATTTCCGGTGAAGGTGTTGGTCCGTTTTTACGTGAAAAGGGGTTTTTTTGTTTAGTTCATTTCAGTGAAGGGGTTAGGTTTCCCTTTTATACAGTGAAAGGGGTTAGCGTCCGTTATACAGTGAAGGTGTTTGCGTCCGTTTTATAAAAGTGAAGTTGTTAGGGGTGTTCCCTACGTGAAGGTGTTAGGTTTCCCTTCCTACAGTGGAAAGGGGTTAGCGTCGGAAAACCGTGAAGGGTGTTAGCGTCCCGGGATTTCAGTGAAGGTGTTTGTGTCGTTCATAAGGGAAGGGGTTAGCGTCCGTTTTATTTAAGGAAGGTGTTTTGGTCCGTTCCTTCAGTGAAGGGGGGTTAGCGTCCCTTCATTTAAATGGAAAGGGGTTAGTGTTTCCTTTTATACAGTGAAGGTTTTTAGTGTCCCTTCATACATTTAAGGTGTTAGGGTCCTTTTATACGTTTAATTTTGTTAGGTCCGTTCATACAGGAAGGTGTTTTGTGTACGTTATGCAGTGAAGGTGTTTTTTGTGTTTTAACAGTGAAGGTGTTAGTGTTCCCTTTATTTCAGTTTTTAAAACGCACAGTGAAAAATGTTCTTTTTTGTGCCCCATGATTTGTGTTTTATGCTTTGGGGATCAATTTGTTTTCTTTCCCTCTGATTTCCCGCTTTTACGAGTTTATGTTTTTTCCGTCCCTTTTTAAAATGCTTAGCGGGGGTTTGTTCGCTGCCTGCCTTGCCAATTTAAAGTTCATGTTTATTTAGTCTTTTAAAATGCCCTTGCGGGGTTTGTTTCGCTGCCCGCCTTGCCATTAATGTTCATGTTTATTTAGTCTTTTAACATGTTAGCGGGGTTTGTTCGAACCCCGCCTTTGCCTTTTAAAGTTTCTGCAAGCGAAAGTTGGGGGGGTTCTTTTCCCCTTTTTTTTCTGCCTGACCCGATCTGCAAGTGACAAAGGGAAAGCTCTTTAAAATTTTATGTTGAAAAATGTGGGGCCTTTTCAAGGCAACCCCGATGAAATAGTCAGACTGAAGTATTGAACTACTCTCCCAAAAAGGGCTTGGGATAGTCACTGCAAGGGAACCCCGATGGGAAAAAAATTTAGACTGAAATATTGAAAATACTTTCAACAGTTTTCTGTTTTGTCCCCTGCACTGTTTTTTTGGAGGGAGTTGTGAAGGTGTTGACCCGCTTTTTATGAATTACATTTTGTCATGTTGGGGCCATAGGGGCCCCCCTGCCGGGCTCATCCCGCGTCGTTTTTGAAGTCTATGAAGAGTGGGGGGAACGCCCTTGGTCTTGGGTACGCTCTCCCCAGATTAAAGGGGTCCCAACTGTTTTTAAAAAGTATTTTGGACAATTTTCCCAAATTCGCCCGTTCTTCAGCAAATAACGGTGTGTGCGACACTTACAGCTCTAGTGCAATGATGCCAAATGTAAATTTTCGGGGTGGGGATCAGTCCCCCAGTGGGTTTTGGGGGGTGTGACAGGGGTGCAGCTGACAGGGTATCGGTTCGGGGGTTTTTGTGACAGAAAAAGTAAATTTAGGATATGACCGAGCCATTCGCCTGTTGCCAGATGGCCAATTTTGGGTTGGCCCCGGTGTCCCCCGGTTTCCCTGTTGCGAGTTTTTCGCATGTTGCCCTATGTCGCCCATGTTGCCAGAGGTCGGCCCCTTTGCAGATTTTTTTGCCCCAATTTTTTTTTTTGCCATATTGTTCCCCCCCCAGGGTTTCCAGAAAGTTTGTCCATGTTGCCAGATGTTGCCCCATGTACCCGATTTCGCTCCCTGTTGCCAGATTTTTTGGGAACCCTGTTGCCTTTTTTTTGTTTGCTTTTCCCCTGTTGGGCCCGATGTCCTCCTTTTTTGCCAAAAGTCGTTGTATGTTGAAAATTTTCGTTCCTTTTTTTTTTTTGCCAGAGGTTTGGCCATGTTTTCAAAAAAAAATGTCGCTCCATGTTGCCCCGATTGTCGTTTTTTATGTTGCCCCCGGATGTCGGGGCCAATGTTGCCGATGTCGTTGCTTTTTGCCAGATGTCGGAAAGTTGCCCGTTTTCGTTGTCGTTGTATGTTGCCAAAAATTTTCGTTTTTTGGTTTCCAGGTTGTTCCCCTGTTGCCCGATGTCGTTGTTTTTGGCCCCGATGTCGCTTTTATGTTGCCAGATGTCGTTGTGTGTTTCAGATGTCGCACTTTTTCCCTGTTTTCCGATTTTCGCGCCCCTTTTCACCCAACTCGTTGTAAGTTGCAAGGGTGGGCGGTGCCCTGGTTCCCGGTCGTTGGTTAAGGTTTGCCCCAGTTGTCGTTGAGTTGCCGATGTCGTTGCATGTTGCCCGATGTCATTGTATGTTGGGCCCCGATGGGCGTTTTATGCTGCCCGATGGGCGGGTTTCCTGTTGCCCGGGTTTTTTTCGGGTTTTTCATTTTTTTGGGAGGGATGTCGTTGCCTTTTTGAAAATTTCCGTTGCATGTTGCCCCCCGATGGTTTGCGGCCCTGATGCCAGGGTGTCGTTTTCATGTTGCCAGATGTCGTTGCAAATTTGGGCCAAAATGTCGTTTCAATTTTTTGCGATGTCGTTTCCCATTTTTTTTGCCAGATCTGCTTTTTTGTTGCCCGTTTGCTTTAAAGTTGCCAGATTGGCGTTTTTTTTGTTTTTGGCCAGATTTTTTTTTTTTATGTTGCCCGATGGCGTTGCATGTTGCCCGATGTCGTTGATGTTGCCATATATTTGCTTTTGTTGCCCAAAAGTCGTTTTTTTATGTTGCCAGATGTCGGTTTTTTTCATTTTTTTGCCCGGGGTTTTTCGCTCCATGTTGCAGAAGTCGCTTTAGGGTTTCCAAAAAGTCGGGTTTTTAATTTTTTTTTGCCGATTTTTTGTTTGCATGTGGCCAGATGTTTTTTGGGGTTTTTATGTTGCCGATGGGGCGTTGGGATGTTGGGCCCGATGTTTGTTTTTCTTTTTTGCCAAAAATGTCCCCTTTTAAGGGTTTCCAAAAGTCGGTTTTAAAGTTTTCCCGAAAGGGCCTTTTTTGGGGTTTGCCGATTTTCGTTTTTGTTGGGCCCGATGTCGCTTTTTTATTTTTTTTCCAGGGTGTCGGGTTTTTTTTATTTTTTTTCCCAAGATTTTTTTTTTCGATTTTATGTTGCCAGATGTGTTGAAAGTTGCCCGATGTCGGTAAAGGTTTCCAGATGTCGATGTATGTTGCCCGATGTCGTTTTGGGATTTTTGGTTTTTTTTGGGTTTTGCTTTTTTTTTGAGTTTTTTTTCGTTTGCATGTTGGAGATGTCGTTGGTTTTGCCAGATGTCGTTGCGGGGTTTCCAGCTGTCGTTTTAAAGTTTCCAAGGATGTTTTTTTCCCTTTTTCATGTTTTCCCGATGTCGTTGCATGTTGCCAGATTTTCCCCGGTTTTTTGTTGCCAGATGTCGTTTTCGTTTCTAGATGTGTTGCATGTTTTCCAAAATGTCGCTTCATGTTGCCAAAAGGGTTTTATGTTGCCAGGTGCCGCTCCATGTTGTAGATTTTCGTTGGGATGTTCCTAGATTTTCGTTGCAGGGGGGGTAAAAATATCGCTCCATGTTGCCAGATGTCGCTTTTGTTTCCAAAATGGCATTGGGATGTTGCCATAGTCGCTTTATGTTGCCAGATGTTGCTTTATGTTGCCCTTTTGTCGCTTTATGTTGCCATTTTGGGCGCCCTTTTTGGGTTTCCAAAATGGCTTTTTGTTGCCCGAGTTGCATGTTTTCCCCGATGTCGCTTTGTGGTTTCCAGATGTTGCATGTTGAAAAATGTCCCCTTTTTTGTTTCCCGATGTCGCTTTAAAGTTGCCCGGTTTTTGCTTTTTGTTGCCAAAATGTTTTATGTTGCCCATGGCGTTGAAAGTTGCCAGGTGTCCTTGTTGTTGCCGGATTTTTCCCGGGTTTTTTGCCCAAAAATTTAATGCAATTGACAGAAAGGTTCCCCTGTTGCCCAATTTCTACAAGAGTTCCCTTTTGGGGTGGGTTTTCGTTATCTGCAGCCTTCCCATTTTTCGGCCCAAATTTTACTGCGTAAATACTTTCCCGACGGCTATTGGAAAGGGGGTTTTCATTTGATCCGTTGGTACGTTTACTCACTGGACTTTTTTTGCATTGTTTGTCAAAGTGTGTGGGGAAAAAGTTCAGTTCCCCCCTTTTTTAAATCTTTTTTTGCGTTTAAAAAAAGTTGCCATTTATGTCCTGAATAATTGGGTATCGTTGCTTTTTGGTTTTTTGTTGTGTTTTTGTTTGTTGTTTGTTTGTTTTTTTTTTGTTTTTTAAATTTAGTTCTTTTACGTACTTTAAAGGTTCCCTTTTGGGCGTTATTGTCCTTTTTTCAACGTCCACCCCCTTGTCGTTTACTTAAATTTCTTTTGCTTTTGTTTTTTTAAATTTCTTGATGTTTTTGTTGCTAAAGACGCTCGGGTTTCTGTCTCAGTTTCGTTTTAGCGTTTTTTAGGTCTTTCGTGCTAGTGGACATATCTCCAAAAAAATTTTTTCTTTCCCTCCCCGGGGTTTGGAAATTCATTTGATTTTTCCCCCTTTAAAGATAGTTCTGTTTTCAAAAAGGGGCCCGGGAGACGCTACCCTGCAAAAGGGGGGGTCCCGACCCCGTGAGCGGGTGATCAAAAATATTCGTTTCCAAAATTTAAAAGGGTAGGAGTCCCGCTGGAAATCCCCGGTATGGTGCCATTCTTGGGTAAAAAACCTTGGCAAATTCTTACAAATTTTCCCCAAATAATACAATTTTCTTCTTCTCAGGGGGCCTCGAAAAAGCGAATTCAGGTCACCGCGCGCCCCAATAATGCCGGAAATTTAAAAATGTGTGTGTGTGTGGGTGTGGGTGTTGTGTGTGTGGTGTGTGTGTGTTGTGTTGTGTGTGTGTGTGGTGTGTGGGTGTGTGGGTGTGGGTGTGTGTGTGTGTGTGTGTGTGTGTGTGTGTGTTGTGTGTGTATGTGTGTGTGGTGTGTGTGCGGCGTGCGTGTTTTGGTGCGTGAGTGGTTTCGTGCGTGGCGCGCGGTTTTGGTGGGGTGGGGTTTTGTGTGCGTGTGTGTGCGTTTTGTGTGTGTGCGGGGCGTTTTGTGTGTGTGTGTTTCCGGGGTGTGTGTTTGGGGGTGTGTGTGTGTGGGGTGTTTAAGTGTGTGTGTGTGGTGTGTGTGTGTGTGTGGTTGTGTGTGTGTGTGTGTTTTTCGTTTTTGGGGTGTGGTGGGGTGTATGTGTGAGTGCCGGCCCCGGGGATCCCTGTTGTGTGTACGTGTGTGTGTGTGTGTGTGTGTGTGTGTTGTGTGTGTGTGTGTGTTTTTTTTGTGTGTGTTTTGTGTGTGTGGGGTGTTATGTGTGTGTGTGTGTGTGTGTGTGTGTGTGTGTGTGTTGTGGTGGTTTTGTGTGTGGGTGTGTGTGTGTGTGTGTTTGTGTGTGTGTTTTTTGGGGTGTGTGTGGTGTTTTGGGTGGTGTGTGTGTGTTGGTGTGTAGTGTGTGGTGTGTGTGTGTGTTTTGTGTGTGTTGTGTGTGTGTGGGGGGTGTGTGTGGGGTTTTGGTTTTGGGGGTGTGGGGTATTTTTTGTGAAGGGGGGCGCGGCATCCGGGGGTGTGGTGTACGTGTGGTGTGTATGTGTGTGTGGTTTTGTGTTGTGTGTGTGGGGTGGTGATGTGTGTGTGTGTGGTGTGTGTGTGTGTGTGTGGGGTGTGTGTTTTGGGGTATTTTTGGGGGTTTGGTGTGTGTGTGTGTGTGTTTTGTGTTTGTGTGTGTGCGCGCGCGGCCCCGCGCGCGTCGCGCATGTGTGTGTGTGGGGGGTTTTTGTTTAAAAGGGGAGAGAGAAAAGGGAGAGAGAGAGAGAGTGTGTGTGTGTGGGAGAGGGGAGAGAGGAAGGAAGGGGGGAGAGAGAGAGGGAGAGGGGGGAGGAAAAGAGGAGAGAGAGAGAGAAGTTTAACAGGAATCGGAACTATCTAAAAAACCCCAAAATTTTAAGGGTTTTTTCCCCTCCCCTTTTCTCTCTCTCTCTCTCTCTCCCCCTCTCTCTCGCTCTCTCTCTCTCCTCTTCTCTCTCTCCTCTTCTTCTTCTTTCTCCTCTCTCTCTCTGTCTTCTCTTCTCTTGTCGTTTTGTCTCTTCTCTTTCCTCTTTTTCTCTCTCTCTCTTTTCTCTCCCCTCTCTCTTCCCTTCCCCTCTCTTTTTCTCTCTGTTCTATTCTCTATCTCTCTCTTCTCTCTCTTCTCTTTTCTTTTCTCTCTTTTCTCTCTCTCCTCCTCGCGGGAAAACTGGTTGGCAGTATTTTTTAAAATTTCAATTTTTATATCCCTAAAACCCCCGAAACGTTGGATCTTTTTTGTGTATCACCTTTTGTGGGGTTTAAATTTTATTTGCGTGCGGAAAGGGGCTCGTCTGCTAATCCTTTTTGTTTCATTGTCTTTTTGTCCCCGTCTCCATCAGTCGGGCGATCCATTTGTTGTACGTCTCTCTGTTTAACAACTCCTTCTCTCTTCTCCTCTCTCTCTCTCTCTTCTCTCTCTCTCTCTCTCTCTCTCTTTTCTCTCTCTCTTTTACACAAACACCACACCCCAAAACCCCAAAACACCCCAACACCACCCCCACCCCACACACACACCACACACACACAAAAACCTCGTGGTGAAGGGTGTGCCTATTTCTTTGTTGACCCGTTGGCGGTACCCCCCACTTTCTCTTTGGGGGGAAAGGGTGGGGGGTCAAAATGACGGACATTGTCTTGTCGTCAGGGGACAGTGTGGACAGACCACCCCCAGTGCAAGAAGGTTCCCCCCTTTTTTTAAGCCTTTTAATATGTCTGTGGGTAGTAGGTGGATTGGTCTGAACAGAACGTTTGCCCCACAAGCTTCTTTTTAAATCGAAAAGCAGAAGAAGGGAAAAAAAACGAAAATAAAAAACCCAAAAAAAAGGGGTTTGGTGTTTCAAGAAGGGAAAGTTTTATAAGGGAAACCCGATGATTAAAAAAAAATTTTCCTTTCTTCTTTTCTTTTTTTCCTTCTTCTTTTCTTTTTCTTTCCCTTTTTCTTTCCCTTTTTCTTTTCTTTTTTCTTTTCTTTTTTCTTCTTCAAGTGGGAGTACTAGTAGGTTTTTTAATAGTAGTAGTGTTTTTTTTTGTAGTTTAAAAATCATCATTCATGTTCTTCTTTTCTTCTTCTTTTTCTTCTTCTTCTTTTTTCTTCTTCTTCTTTTCTTCTTCTTCTTTTTCTTCTTCTTCTTTTCCCATTATCTCATTGTTAATATCATTAGTTTCATAAATTTTTTTATTATTATTATTATCATTTTTGATATTGTTTTTTAGTTCTTGCTGCTGTTGTTTTGGTTTTTTTCTTGTTCTTCTTGTCATCACTTCTCTCATCATTTTTAAAGATGATGATGAAAAGATGATGACGAATTCAAAAACTGAAATGTTGTTGGTACTATTGTGCCAAATAATTGAATCCCCTTTGAGATTAGAGTTGTGAAAAGGAAAAGCATGACAATGAAATGACCCCAAGGAAAAAAGCCCGAGATCTAGGGGGAAAAAGGTGAGAAAAAAGGACACCCCCCCCCCCAAAAAAAAAAAAGAAAAGAAAGAAAGAAAGGTCGTCAGAAAACCAAAATATGTGTGGGTTTTAAAAACAAGCTGTGGGTTTGTTTTATTTCAACCCCTGCTTTATATATATTTTTTTTCGTTTCTTTTTTCTTTTTTAAACCCGGATTTTTTGTATGTTTCCCCCTCAAGAGGTTTTTTTCGCTTTTCCCGGAGGGGCATCATTATTGTTTTTTTTCGTGGGTTTTTCGTTCCAAATTTCCCCCCCATTTCTCTCTGTCTTCTGTCTCTCTCTCTTTTCTCTTTTCTCTTTTCTCTCTCCTTTTCTCTCTTCTCCTCTCTCTGTCTCTCTCTCTCCTTTTTTTCTTCTCTCTCTCCCTTTTATCTCTCTCTCTCTCTCTCTCTCTTCTCCCCTCTCTCTTTTCTCTCTTTGAGGGGGTCGTCCCTCCTCCCATTTCCCCCCCCTAATTTTTCCCTTGCTTTTAAAATGAACCCTTTTCCATTTCCCCCAGTCTGGTGTTTCAATTTTTGAAGGGCATTCGCTAGTGTTTTGATAGTTGGAAGTTGATACAGGCGGGTTTTAAAATATGACTGTTTGGGTTGTGGTGGGGCTGACATATTCATGCTGTTCGTTTACTGCTTTACCAAAAGAAAAAACGGGGGCAAGGGGGCCCTTTATTTTGAAATTTTATAGTCTTTCACATAAAACCCATAACACAATTAAATTTTTGGTCTTTTAAGGAAAGCATGATCGAAACCCAGCAATTTAAAAAGGGGAAGAAGAAAAACGAAAAAAAGAAAGAAGAAGAAGGGAAGGGGAAAAAAAGAAGAAGAAGAAAGAAGAAGAAAACAACAACAACCAAAAACAACAACAACAAAAACAACAACAACAAAAAAAATCAAAAAACAAAAATTGCAACAAACTTATTCAAGTTTCAGCGGGGCGCGCGCGGTGTATGTGTGTGTGTGTGTGTGTGGGGTGTGTGTGGTGTGTGTTGTGTGTGTTTTGTGGGGTGTGTGGTGTGTGGTGTGTGTGGTATGTGTGTGGTTGTGTGTGTGTGTGTGAGTTTGGGGTTGTGTGTGTGTGTGTGTGTGTGGTTTTTTGTGGTGTGTGTGTGTTTTGGGGGGGGGCACCCCCTTTTTGCACAGGGTTTTACGAAGTGCAGACCCTGCCCACGTGACCCGGTGGGCCCCTTGGCGGAAAAAACCCAAGGGACTCCGACCCAGGTGTGGGGCCCAAAACCCTAACCCTGGTCAGTGAGGGCGCTTTAAGTGGTTTAGTGCGTTTGCGCTGGGTCGTTTCTGCCGCCCATTTCAGCCGAATTTTCCAAACAGGCCGCTATGTTCTGCCCCCGTTTTGTGGTGGTAAATGTGGCCCACGGTGTGGAGCGTTGAAAGGGTGTTGGTAGGGGGGGGTTTTAAAATTTCTTGGATTGGAAATTGGTTTTTTGGTTGGTTAAAACTTTATTTGAATTGGCCTTCTTGGGGGAGAGAGAGGGAGAGAGAGAGGAGAGAGAGGGGAAGAGAGAGAGGAGAGAGAAAAGATGAAAAAGGGGAGAGGAAAAGGAGGGGGAAGGGGATGAGAGAGAGAGAGAGGAGAGAGGGTACCCGGCCCCCTAAACTCTTTGGCATCATACCGTCGAAAATAAAGTTTTCGTCCTCTGATCCTTCCTTAAAACGAAAGTTTTTCCGGCCCCGTGTTCAAAGGGCCTCCCCTTGCCGTCCCTTGTCACTTAAAAAACTTGTCAGGGTCTGGAATGTTTTGGTACAGCTGAGAAAATTACACGGATAGGTTTTGTGTAGAGTTCTAGGGGGACGGGGGGGGAGGGGAGGGGGGAGTTTGATAAAGGGTGTTTCGACAGTTTAAGAAAAAAGGGTCAGTATGGGCGTTTTTGGCTTATGCCCGCTTGTCCAATGTGTCGTTTTAGGGCGGATACATATTTGCAGGAGGGGGGGGGGGGTGTTCGAAATTTGGGGGATTATTAGGCGTGAATGTTATATGGGTTGTGGTTGTGTATTGGGGATTGGGGTTTTGTTTTCTGTTGTTTTTTCTTTTTGTTTCCCCCTGATTTCCCCGTGCCATTTAGGAGTAGCCCGTGGTAGAAGAGGCGATTTTTTTTTCTTTTTTTTTTTTTTCCTTTTTGTTGTGGTTTAAGCCCTTTTTGCTGTAGGGGCTTTCAACAACAGAAAACCCTTTTAGAGGTCCCCCTTTTTAAAAATTTTTTTGAGTATAATTATAATTTCAGTCCCTTCGTTTCCCCCTTTCCTCTCTTCTTCTTTTCTTCTTTTTTCTTTTTTCTTTTTTCTTCTTCTTCTTCTTCTTCTTTTCTTTCATTTCCCAAAAAGAAACTGTTCAAAAAAACATTCCTTTTTGACTTGTGTATTTCCCTGATACCCTATTTTCAGGTTTCCTGTTTTCCCAAAATGTGGGGGG
>CM031611.1:3614238-3619238 GCA_018398815.1 Conus ventricosus
AAGCCAAACACAATGGCATACAGGTCCTTTTCGATTTGCGCATAGTTTTCTTCTGTCTTGTTCAGCGACGTTGAAGCATATGCGATGGGTCTGCTGTCTTGAAAGAGTGCAGCACCCAAACCATACCTGCTGGCATCAACCTGCAGGGTGACCCTTTTGTCTGGGTCGTAGATGGCTAGTACAGGTTGGCTGGCGAGTGTAGACTTGATTTTGTCCCAGGCTGCCTGCTGTTGTGCTTCCCACATGAACTCATTTTCTGATTTCAGCATTTCACGTTGTGGCTTGTGGTCTCTGCCAGATGAGGAGCGAATTTTGACAGGTACATGATCATGCCCAGCATGGCTTCCAGTTCCTTTTTGTCCGCTGGAGGCTTCATGCGTTAATGGCCTTGACTTTCTGTGGGTCAGGCTTGATTCCTTCAGATGAAATGATGTGGCCAAAGTAGTCCACTTCCTGCACGCCGATTTCCAGTTTATCAGGGTTCAGCTTCAGTCCCTTCTCTGTGGCCCTGTCGAGGGCAGCTTTGAGGTTTCTGGCGTGCTCCTCCTTGGTCGTTCCTATCACCAGCACGTCATCCGCCAGCGTCACCAGACCCGGCAGGCCCTCAAATATTTCGTCCATCTTTCTTTGAAATTCGTTCTGGGCGCTCACCATATCGAAGGGCATGCGCAGAAATCGATACCTCCCAAAGGGCGTGTTGAATGTAGTCAGGTAAGATGGCCTTGATAGACAGCTTCATTTGCCAATAGCCACTCTTGGAGTCTAGTTTGCTAAAGTACTTGGCACCTGGGATCTTAGCCAGTGCATTCCTCCAGTGTTGGCATGGCGTAGTGGGGCCTCGTCACTGCCTGGTTCAAATTCTTTGGGTCCAGGCAGATGCGTAGCTTCCCGTTGGGTTTTTCAACCACCACTAGCGAACTGACCCAGTCTGTGGGCCGCATAACTTTGGTGATGACTCTATCTTCTTGCATGGCATCTAGCTCTGCTTTCAGGCGATCCCTCAGTGCATGTGGGACACGTCTTGGTGGGTGGACCACCGGCACAGCATTCTCTTGAAGGTAGAGGTTCACTTCCCCTTCTAGAGTGCCCAATCTGTCGTCGGACAGGTGTTTGTATTCGTGCAGTACAGCTTCTTTTGTCATGTGAGGGCAGGTGATTGTCAGGACCATTTGAATGATTTTCAATTGCAGGGAGGCTTGAAGCCCAAGGACAGGCTGGGAGTGTCCTGATGTCTCAGCAACGTAAAACGTGCCTTGGTAGTGCTGGCCCTTGTATGAGCACTGAAGCTCCATGATTCCCTTGACATTGATGCGTTGACCTGCATACTCATATAGATTCGTCTTGCTGGGTTTGAGGGGGAGGGGGCCGTTTGGACATCTTTCTGAAGACGTGGTATGGGATCACATTGACCTGCGCACCTGTGGGCAATTTTGAAGCGCAAGACATCGCCTGTTTCCATGCTGATGTTGGCGTATGCAGTGTTAGGCTGGTCCTTGCCGTCGGCAATGATGTCAACAGTGAAAGATGTGTCTGATTCGTCCTGTTGTTCTGGATCTTCCACCTGGATGGACTGTTCTTATCTTCCTTTTTGATCTGCAGACTCTGGAGAAATGGTTCAGTTTGCCGCATTGTAGACACTGCTTGCCGTAGGCTGGACATGCTCTTTGGCTGTGTCTCTGTCCACAGTTGCTGCAGTCGAACGTGTCTTCCTTCCATTTTCTTTGTGTTTGTGGTTTGTTGTTCTCCCTCTTGTTTGACTGATTCTGGTAGGACAATCTGTTTTCTTCACTACTCTCCCAACGTCTTTCCTTGATTGCCTCCACAGCTTCATCTTTTGCATTGTTATCAGCTGCTGCTTTGTTGCTTCATGGGTAACGACCATTTCTATTGCTTTGTCCATTGTCAACTGGTCACCGACTTGCAACAGCTTTTCTCTGGCATCTCGAGATGTGATTCCACAAACTATTCTGTCACGTACATTTCATCAGGTTCAGAGTAAGTACAGTCTTTGACGAGGTACGAATACTGGTGAGGAAGCTTCAAAAGTTTCACTTTCTTGCTGTGGGTTTTGTTCAGGAACAGGCATCTTACAAACAGTGTATTCTTTTGGGGAGTCGTGTGCTTCTCAAAATTCCTGTATAAACACCTCCAGTTTCTGACTGTCTTCATGAGACAAACACCAAGTGTTGTATATTTTCCTCCCCCCCCCCCCCCCCCCCCTCTCTCTCATGACCATATGAGTAGATATGCGCACATCTCTGCTGCTGTAGTCTTGTGGAGAGGTCCAGCAAACATCAGGTCCGCATGCTGTCTGAATTTTCGCCATTCTTCTTGAAGTTTCTTGAATCCCAATCTAAACTAGGATTTTGAAGAGATGATGCCATTCTGTACTGTGTGCTCAGGTTCGTTTGTTCTCTGACACCATGTAAAATATATACGACACAACGGGCTATGCTTTCAACATCTTTATTCAAGCCTTGCAGATTCCACTGACTAAATTTCAATCCAGCTCCAACCAACTTTCTTTAGTGAACTCTCCTCAGTCCATTCAAGCCACGCCATGCATGCACTATTCATTCAGAATACATGTTCACAAAATTACTACAACAACATTGCGTTTAATATGCCCTATACGCTAATCCGTGTTCCCCCAATACGAGTCAATTTTAACTAAAGTTTAATGCAACCTGCATAAGAGTTTAATTACATAGAATATCTACCCAGATCGCCATTCAGAAATCATTCGAAGTTCTTATATGTACACCCAATAACTTATTACGACCATATTGTGTACCTTTCTATATCTGAAGCTGCCTTATCCAATGCCCATATTTCAGAACCATACTATACAAGGTTGCACTTGGCCATCGAATAGCTTAAAAAATGATTCAGGTGAATTTCTCCAGTTTATACAATGTTCTCAGAATCGCTACTAATGCTCTTTAGCTTCGCTCACCAATTCATCACATGCTGTATAAAAACTAATTTTTAAATTTAAAACACAGCCCTAAATACTTAAAACTGTTGACAACTTTCATTTCTGTCGTACCGTATATCCCATTTTCCCTTGCAGCTAATCAACCTTTACCGTCAATTCTTGATAACTGGGTCCGTATACAAACTATTCAACTGACCATGTAGTCCTGCCAATGTTTCTGACATCAAAATAGTATCATCTGCAAATAATAAGATAAACAATTCGATGAACTCCAGAGAAAATGTAATACCGTGCTTCCATTTTTAAATTATTTCTAAAACAAGTTCATTAATGAACAAAGAAAACAAACCTGGACTGCACACGTGTCCTTGTTTTACCCCTTTTGAATATGCGATAAACTCTGTCAAATCTGCCTTATTTCTTATTCTTGCTCTAACAGTATTGTACATACATTTTTATACATGCATAAATTTTAAACCTCCTGTTCCGTTGTTGACAGGTATTGGCCACAAAAGTATTTCGTATAGAATCGAATTATATTTTTTCAAAATTAAATTAAATGCAATATGCAACTTTCAATTGTTCACTAATCGCTTTGAACTTCCACCAAAAGTGTAAAAATATGGTCAATTGTTCAATAATTTTGTTCGAATCCAACCTGATTTTCACCACTGATATTATGTTTTTCTATTCATCTTTGCCGTCTTACATTAATGGTGTAACTGTAGATCTTACTGAACCACAAAACTCAGCCCCTATAATTGTTCGGATGGTCTACATCTCCCTTTTCGTATAATTTACAATTATGGATTCTGTCCATTGTTCAGAATATCTACCTTTCTCAAATAGGACGTTAAAGAAGCTTACCAAAAGCATAACAACATGAACACTTGAATACATCAAAAATTCACCTGTTGTGCCATCTGGACCACCGGAATTTAAATCGTTTAATTTTCCCAATGCAACAATAACTTTCTTCCGTAACTTGCTGATTGAACCATCTCTCTTCATTGTCTACAACTGGATAATCATATTCTTCTTGTAACTCTATGTGAGCCACTTGTTTGTCAAGAATATTCTTAAAATGTAAAAACTAATCATCAGTACTAATGTTATTGGACACTACCTCGTTTGGGAACAATTTTGCGGACTGCTTCCCAAAACTTGGACTGATTACCAACAGAAAAAAAAAAACAAATCATGAAGTTGCAAATGTCTGTATTCCTTTTCTTTTTTTTCCAAAAGATTTTTGTGTTCTCTTCGTGCTTTGCAATATACTCTCCTCTCACTATCTTTAACGTTCTACAAACCTTCGAAAGTAATGTTCTGACGTTTTTTCTTGCAGTTTAACATTTTTCATCAAACCATTTGTTATTTTTCTTGTCTGATTTTTTGATGACTTGTGAGTCAACTTCAACGTGGTGACAGCCCTGATATGGCGCTGTGCGCTTGGCTGGGCTATAAGCGACATTACATACATCATGATCTGTCATGCTATAAGCGACATTACATTACATTATGATCTGTCATGCTATAAGCGACATTACAGTACATTATGATCTGTCATGCTATAAGCGACATTACATACATTATGATCTGTCATGCTATAAGCGACATTACATTACATTATGATCTGTCATGCTATAAGCGACATTACATTACATTATGATCTGTCATGCTATAAGCGACATTACATTACATTATGATCCGTCATGCTAATAGCGGCATTACATTACATTATGATCTCTCATCAAAATAAATCCTTTCTTTCATACGACCAGCAGTTTGCAAAATACAGTCATTGAATAAATCCCGAGCTTTATCTATGTCCACATCAATCATGTTAGCAGCAAAACTTAAAGAAACTCTTGATGATGCATTGCTTCAGTGAATTGTATAGCAAATTCGGCTTTGCATCTGTACTTCTCGATGACACGTATTTTTTTAGATCTACAATTTAATCCAGTCCAGGTGTATTCTTCATCCATGTTTTAATACATTATTCTGTAGGGAGGTGATCAGATTCTATTCTTTCCACCACATGCATTTCACAGCATGAGTG
>CM031611.1:3621738-3629837 GCA_018398815.1 Conus ventricosus
AGGCTGAGGAAAACCTTGAATAATCCCCTCTTGTTTGAAGGGTGGGGTGGGGTGGAGAAAGATTCCAAATATTCCCAGACTGACCCTTTGGGGGGGGGGGGGGGTAAATCCAGGCTAGCCCAAACTTACCCCCTGGGGGGTAAGTTCCAACTAGTGGTGGGGGGGGGTAAGTTCTAGCTAGTCCTAGAATGACCCCCGGGGGTAAAAGCAGGCTAGTAGACTTACCCCGGGGTGAGTTCCAGAGTGGGGTAAGAACGGGATGTTACACCGGGTCTATCTCACTCCTGTCTGTGTTATGGGTTTGTTTGTTTTGTTTTGTTTTTTCTCAATCTTTTTTCTGTATTTTTGCATGTTGATTTTCTGTATGATTTGTTTTCCTTAGTCTTGTCTGTGTATTTGTTTCTTTCTCTTCTGTGAGTTTCTCAGTCGTATAGGTATGATTCTGTTTCAACACTTTGTGAGCATGTCTGTGAGTTTCTCAGTCGTATAGGTATGATTCTTTCTGTGAGTTTCTCAGTCGTATGGGTATGATTCTTTCTGTGAGTTTCTCAGTCGTTATAGGTTATGATTCTTTCTGTGAGTTTCTCAGTCGTATAGGTATGATTCTTTCTGTGAGTTTCTCAGTCGTATAGGTATGATTCTTTCTGTGAGTTTCTCAGTCGTATAGGTATGATTCTTCTGTGAGTTTCTCAGTCGTATAGGTATGATTCTTTCTGTGAGTTTCTCAGTCGTATAGGTATGATTCTTTCTGTGAGTTTCTCAGTCGTATAGGTATGATTCTTTCTGTGAGTTTCTCAGTCGTATAGGTATGATTCTTTCTGTGAGTTTCTCAGTCGTATAGGTATGATTCTTTTACACTTTGTGAGCATGTCTGGGTTTCTCAGTCGTATAGTGATTCTTTCTGAGTTCTCGTCGTTCAGTATCGATTCTTTCTGTGAGTTCTCAGTTTAGGTATGATTCTTTCGTGAGTCTCAGTCGTATAGGTATGATTCTTTCTGTGAGTTTCTCAGTCGTATAGGTATGATTCTTTCTGTGAGTTTCTCAGTCGTATAGGTATGATTCTTTTACACTTTGTGAGCATGCTGTGAGTTTCTCAGTCGTATAGGTATGATTCTTTCTGTGAGTTTCTCAGTCGTATAGGTATGATTCTTTCTGTGAGTTTCTCAGTCGTATAGGTATGATTCTTTGTGGTTTCAACACGTTGTGAGTTATTCTTTCTGTGAGTTTCTCAGTCGTATAGGTATGATTCTTTCTGTGAGTTTCTCAGTCGTATAGGTATGATTCTTTCTGTGAGTTTCTCAGTCGTATAGGTATGATTCTTCTGGTGAGTTTCTCAGTCGTATAGGTATGATTTCTTTCTGTGAGTTTCTCAGTCGTATAGGTATGATTCTTTCTGTGAGTTTCTCAGTCGTATAGGTATGATTCTTTCTGTGAGTTTCTCAGTCGTATAGTTATGATTCTTTCTGTGTGAGTTTTCTCAGTCGTATAGGTATGTATTCTGTAGTTTCATCACTTGGAATGTCTGTGAGTTTCTCAGTCGTATAGGTATGATTCTTTCTGTGAGTTTCTCTCAGTCGTATAGGTATGATTCTTTCTGTGAGTTTCTCAGTCGTATAGGTATGATTCTGTTTCAACACTTTGTGAGCATGTCTGTGAGTTTCTCAGTCGTATAGGTTTGTTTCTTTCCTGTGAGTTTCTCAGTCGTATAGGTATGATTCTTTTCCTTGTGGCATGTCTGTGAGTTCTCAGTCGTATAGGTATGATTCTGTTTCAACACTTTGTGAGCATGTCTGTGAGTTTCTCAGTCGTATAGGTATGATTCTTTTTCAACACTTTGTGAGCATGTCTGTGAGTTTCTCAGTCGTATAGGTATGATTCTTTTTCAACACTTTGTGAGCATGTCTGTGAGTTTCTCAGTCGTATAGGTATGATTCTGTTTCAACACTTTGTGAGCATGTCTGTGAGTTTCTCAGTCGTATAGTATGATTCTTTTCAACACTTTGTGAGCATGTCTGTGAGTTTCTCAGTCGTATAGGTATGATTCTTTTTCAACACTTTGTGAGCATGTCTGTAAGTTTCTCAGTCGTATAGGTATGATTCTTTTTCAACACTTTGTGAGCATGTCTGTGAGTTTCTCAGTCGTATAGGTATGATTCTTTTCAACACTTTGTGAGCATGTCTGTGAGTTTCTCAGTCGTATAGGTATGATTCTGTTTCAACACTTTGTGAGCATGTCTGTGAGTTTCTCAGTCGTATAGGTATGATTCTTTTCAACACTTTGTGAGCATGTCTGTGAGTTTCTCAGTCGTATAGGTATGATTCTTTTTCAACACTTTGTGAGCATGTCTGTGAGTTTCTCAGTCGTATAGGTATGATTCTTTTTCAACACTTTGTGAGCATGTCTGGAGTTTCTCAGTCGTATAGGTATGATTCTGTTTCAACACTTTGTGAGCATGTCTGTGAGTTTCTCAGTCGTATAGGTATGATTCTTGTTTCAACACTTTGTGAGCATGTCTTGAGTTTCTCAGTCGTATAGGTATGATTCTGTTTTCAACACTTTGTGAGCATGTCTGTGAGTTTCTCAGTCGTATAGGTATGATTCTTTTCAACACTTTGTGAGCATGTCTGTGAGTTTCTCAGTCGTATAGGTATGATTCTTTTTCAACACTTTGTGAGCATGTCTGTGAGTTTCTCAGTTCGTATAGGATGATTTTTTCAACACTTTGTGAGCTGTCTGTGAGTTTCTCAGTCGTATATGTATGAGTTCTTTTTCAACACTTTGTGAGATGTCTATGAGTTTCTCAGTCGTATAGGTATGATTCTTTTTCAACACTTTGTGAGCATGTCTGTGAGTTTCTCAGTCGTATAGGTATGATTCTGTTCAACACTTTGTGACATGCTGTGAGTTTCTCAGTCTATAGGTATGATTCTTTTTCAACACTTTGTGAGCATGGTGATGATATAAGTCTGTACGGTATATTTACATTGCGCTATTTGGACTGGGGGGGGGAGGCGGCACTTTCAACGATTGATACTATAGGCAATTTCAGGCTTTCGTTTGGATTTACAATTTGCTGAAGCAGATTGAGTATTCTCATGTCGAATTAAGGTATGACTCTGTCCAAACTTCTGTGAAAGCATTTGGAAGTCATCGATAATTTGATTGGTGGGAACAGTCACGGTGAAACAGGTAAACAGGGGATGTTCTTGCTCCTCATAAGGAACCTAACACAGTAACTTTATTCATGACGTGCACTCCTTTAAAGCTTGAATAAGATCAATCAATCATAGGCGACAATCAATAGTATAACAGCGCCAGGCCAAAGCATGAACTGTCTTCATGTAATGACTTTGGCAAAGCTTGGACTGTTGATGAGGAGGCGATAGGGTAGAGTTTGAAGATGTGAATGAAACTGGGAACATGAAATTTTTTTTTTTTTAAAAGTTACAGATATGAAAACTCTTCACTAGCTGCATAAGGGAACCATCGCAATCCCTTTTGAAGGCAGATATATTTGCATTGCCTGCTCCGAGGCCCCCCGTCCCCCGGGTCGGACCCACCAGGGAGACACGGCCGGTTGTGTCTGTGCTCCCGGCGTCAAACAGAGACACACCACAGTCCATAACACTGCGGTGCTCTCACCACCAAGGGTGCAAAAAAGAATCCAATAGCATCCCAAAGGCAGCCAGCGAAGAGTAGTAAATGCGACCAAACGAAAGCAAGTAAACGTTTTTCTGTATGTAGAGTCTTTCTTTAGACTACAAGCTATGGGACTGAATTGCATGGAGACCAAAAGTAAAATAAATAGATGAAAGTGTGATTATTAAAATAAACAGAATGATAAAGCAACTGAAGCAGTGTGGGAGGGGGCATCTTGAATGAAACTTAACACGTGACCAGTCCTGACTGACAAGATATCCCAGCATGCCGTTCAGAGCTTGGTCAGTGCCACCACTCTCAGTGTGCACGTGCTCGTGTGCGAAAGAAAGAAGAAAACTAAATCAAATCAATTCCTGGACACAGCTAATTACAGAACCAGACAACTAAGATTCTTTACCGTAAAAAGATGAGGTGTCCAATGTCCATGCGTAAGCAGCAGGAAGAGAAGGGGAGAGGGGGAGAAGGGGAGGGGGGGGGAGAGAAATCGAACACCATCTTCAATTTTCTGGACGTTCGAGTGGAGCTGATCAGTTGCAGATGCTAGTTGAGTACATTGTGGGAACTGTTCTCTTTCGGTCTCGAATGCCATTGGCACTGGAACACGTCTTCTCCTTTCCCGTGTTTTTGGCTGAATAATGACTGTGAGCTCGAAAGTGATTCGAAAGAATGGAGAGACAGGGGGGGGGGGGGGGGGGGGGGGGGGAAGAGAGAGAGAGAGAGAGAGAGAGAGAGAGAGAGAGAGAGAGAGAGAGAGAGTGGGGAAGAAAGAGAGACAGACAGACAGACAGACAGAGATAGAGATAGAGGCAAAGATAGAGACAGAGACAGACAGACAGACAGACAGACAGACAGATAGATAGAGAAAAAGACGGAAAGATGGAGACAGAGACAAACAAGACAGACAGAGACGGACAGACACAGAGACCAATCATCTTTGCTCAGATAATTAATGTATAAGATGTATGAAATCACAGGCACCATTTACTTACAGTGGGAATCTACATTGAATACATACGCCATTTACTTACAGTGGGAACTTACATTGAATACAGATACCATTTACCTACAGTGGGAAGCTACATTGAATACAGGTGTCATTCACTTATAAAGGGAATCGGCATTGAATACGGACAACATTTATTCACAGTGGAAATCTGCATTGAATACAGACACCATCTACTCACAGTGGGAACCTACACTGAATAAAGACACCATTTACTCCCAGTGGTAAACTGCATTGAATACACGCATCATTTACTTTCAGTGTGAACTTGCATTGAATACAGACACCATTACCCACAGTGGGAACCTACATTGAATACAGACATCATTACCCACAGTGGGAACCTGCATTGATTACAGACACCATGTACCCACAGTGGGAACCTGCATTGAATACAGACACCAAGTACTCACAGTGGGAACCTGCATTGAACAGAGACACCATTTACCCACAGTGGGAACCTGCATTGGATACAGACACCATGTACCCACAGTGGGAACCTGCATTGAATACAGACATCATTTACCCACAGTGGGAACCTGCATTGATTACAGACACCATTTACCCACAGTGGGAACCTATATTGCATACAGACACCATTTACCCCAGTGGGAACCTGCATTGAATACAGACACCATTTACCCACAGTGGGAACCTGCATTGAATACAGACACCATATACCCACAGTGGGAAGCTACATTGAATACAGACACCATTTACCCACAGTGGGAACCTTGATTGAATACAGGTACCATTTTCCCACAGTGGGAAGCTACATTGAATACAGACACCATTTACCCACAGTAAGAACATGCATTGAATACAGACATCATTTACTCACAGTGGGAAGCTACATTGAATGCAGACGCCATTTACCCACAGTAAGAACCTGCATTGAATACAGACACCATTTACCCACAGTGGGAACCTGCATTGAATACAGACACCATATACCCACAGTGGGAACCTACATTGAATACAGACATCATTTACCCACAGTGGGAACCTGCATTGAGTACAGGTACTATTTACCCACAGTAAGAACCTGCATTGAATACAGACACCATTTACCCACAGTAAGAACCTGTATTGAATACAGACACAATTTACCCACAGTGGGAAGCTACATTGAATACAGACGCCATTTACCCACAGTAAGAACCTGCATTGAATACAGACACCATTTACACACAGTGGGAACCTGCATTGAATACAGACGCCATTTACCCACAGTGGGAACCTGCATTGAATACAGACACCATTTACACACAGTGGGAACCTGCATTGAATACAGACACCATTTACCCACAGTAGGAACCTGCATTGAATACAGACACCATTTACCCACAGTAGGAACCTGCATTGAATACAGACACCATTTACCCATAGTAGGAACCTACATTGAATACAGACACAATTTACCCACAGTGGAACTTGCATTGAATACAGGTACTATTTGCCCACAGTGGGAAGCTACATTGAATACAGACACCATATACCCGCAGTGGGAACCTGCATTGAATACAGACACCATTTACCCACAGTGGGAAGCTACATTGAATACAGACGCAATTTACCCACAGTAAGAACCTGCATTGAATACACACACCATTTACCCACAGTGGGAACCTGCATTGAATACAGACACCGTTTACCCACAGTGGGAACCTGCATTGAATACAGACACATTTACACACAGTGGGAACCTGCATTGAATACAGATACCATGTACCCACAGTGGGAACCTGCATTGAACAGAGACGCCATTTACCCACAGTGGGAACCTACATAAAACACAACCACCATTTATTAACAGGGAAATACGCTTTGTTTAAACGTTTGGTTTTCCTTCGACGGGGTGTTTTCTTGGAGATGGGGGGAGGGGGTGGGTGGGCAATGGAGAGGACGGAGGGAGGAAAGATGACTGACGTGTCTGTGTACGGAATTGTGGGACACAGGAGTGGCGGGATGTTGGAATGACGTGTGTGGGAGAGGCAGGTTTCTTTTTCTTCTTCTCTATCTAGAAAAGCGATTTAGTTTTGTGTTCTCTATTCAAGCCAGTGAGAGGGGTGGTCGAATGGATGAGTTATTTTTGGAATATGGTAAGTGTCCACGTGCAAGGTCTCTATCCCTGAGCAATGGTTCTATATTTTCCGTTGTCTCTCCCGTCTGTTGAATAGAAGAAGGAAAGACTTCACAAAGAAAACTAATCCAAATGAGTGCGTCTAGCAGAGCACCGGCAACAACAAAAAAAAAACAAAACAAAACAGAGCTTTGTAACCAATCGCTACTCGTTAAAGCGTAGACACAATAGGAACGAAAAACCAAGACGCCAGTGAAGAATCAGTCAATTTTGTCCTGTCACGAAAACTGGGAAAGACTGCACAGACAAGCTGTGATGTCAGTTCGGTAATTGAACCATAGTAAAGGGAGAAAGGGGATAGGGGGGGGGGGGGGGGGGGAGAAGCGAGAAGAGAGAAAAGAAAAAATCAAAACAATGACAAAAAGAGAATAGCAATAAGAATAAAGAGAAAGTGAAAGATGCCTTCAATTTGGTGTTTGTTTGTTTGTTTGTTTGCCTTGGCAAGGAGAGAAAGGCGCGTGACGCACTAAAAGAGGGGCTCCTTGGACGAACACAATTCAGACCCAAAAGTCACGCAGTGCACTGCTGTTGCTTATTTTGTGGAGGTTATGGTAGAGACAGAGTGAGGAGTTGGATAATGATGTCTACAGTGCACTGCTGTTGCTTATTTGTGGAGGTTATGGTAGCGACAGAGTTAGGAGTTGGATGATATTTTGTGGAGGTTATGGTAGCGACAGAGTTAGGAGTTGGATGATATTTTGTGGAGGTTATGGTAGCGACAGAGTTAGGAGTTGGATGATATTTTGTGGAGGTTATGGTAGCGACAGAGTTAGGAGTTGGATATTTTGTGGAGGTTATGGTAGCGACAGAGTTAGGAGTTGGATGATGATGTCTGGGTTTCAAACTGCTTAGGCCTGAAACGTTTATGATTGGTAAGGCTGTCCTTTCAATTGTCGTGTTCGTGAAGAGAGAGGAGAGAGAGAGAGAGAGAGAGAGAGAGAGAGAGAGAGACCCATTCTGAGAGACTGAACTTAAGTACACGTGATCGTCTCATTTTAACAGCGTAGATTCTAGCAGCCATCATTCAAACAGCTGTGATTTGAGCAGTCGTGATTTGGACAGCTTGTGGCGACCAAAGAAAGCAAGGGAATCGAGGTATGAGTTATGGGAGATGGGGGGGGGGGGGGGGGGCGGAAGGGTACGTAGTGGGACGGGATGCACATGCGAACATAGGAGAGGGTATAACGAAATCATCTAATATATCTAGGTCTTGTTCCGTCTTCTTGCAGCCCTGTGGCCCCACTCAAGATCACAATAGACTCCACCAAATCTCTGGCCGCTCACGACTCAGA
>CM031611.1:3635837-3653337 GCA_018398815.1 Conus ventricosus
GACATAAGTAGTGGGGAAAAAAGTGCAGGTTACAATTCTTCAGTCGTTATAGTAATGATTGTCAAAGATTTGAATTATTAAACAAATAAAAAAAGAAAGAAAAAAGTGAAGGGAAGAATTGGGGAATTTTATATAAATTGAGAAGCCCTTCTAGTCCCTGAGGAACCATCGTAATCCTTAAGGAATTTATTTGTTTCCCTGCTCTAGCTTTGCCCTGGATTCGGACTCATGGGAGACACGGTGATTTTTGTCTTGTGCTCTCTTTTCTCTCTCCCCTTTTCTCTGAGTGAGCAGCCCCGCATGTTCGTTTTTCATTTCCATGTGTGTTCGGTTCTTTTTTTCCCTGTCTTTGAGTGTTGGTCACTCTTGCTTGTGTGATTTTTTTCTTATCTGAGTGTCATTTTTTTACCACAGTTCATTCGTTTAAATCTACACTTTTATGCAATCTTTTAAATCTTTTCTTTCGTGTGGTTTTGTCCTCTGTGTTGTATTGTTTTTCCGGTCTGTCTTTGTGTGCTTTATCAGCCTATTGTGTGATCTTTTTCGCAGTCTGTCCTTTTGGGTTTTGTTCTTGGTCTTCTTTCGCAGTCCTGTCCTGTATGTTTTGTTTCTTGGTCTTCTTTCGCAGTCTGTCCTGTAATGTTTTGTTCTTGGTCTTCTTTCGCAGTCCTGCCCCTGTATGTTTTGTTCTTGGTCTTCTTTGGGCAGTCTGTCCTGTATGTTTTGTTCTTGGTCTTCTTTCGCAGTCCTGTCCCTGTTGTTTTGTCTTGGTCTTCTTTCGCAGTCCTGTCCCTGTATGTTTTGTTTTTTGGTCTTCTTTCGCAGTCCTGCCCCTGTATTTTTTTGTTCTTGGTCTTCTTTCGCAGTCCTTGTCCTGTATTTTTTGTTCTTGGTCTTCTTTCGCAGTCCTGTCCTGTTGTTTTGTTTTTGGGTCTTCTTTCGCAGTCCGGGTCCTGTATGTTTTGTTCTTGGTCTTTTTCGCAGTCCTGTCCCTGTATGTTTTGTTCTTGGTCTTTTTTTCGCAGTCCTGTCCCTGTTGTTTTGTTCTTGGTTTTTCTTTCGCAGTCTGTCCCTGTATGTTTTGTTCTTGGTCTTCTTTCGCAGTCCTGTCCCTGTATGTTTTGTTCTTGGTCTTCTTTCGCAGTCCTGCCCCTGTATGTTTTGTTCTTGGTCTTCTTTCGCAGCCCTGTCCTGTATGTTTTGTTCTTGGTCTTCTTTCGCAGTCCTGCCCCTGTATGTTTTGTTCTTGGTCTTCTTTCGCAGTCTGCCCCTTTTATGTTTTGTTCTTGGTTTCTTTCGCAGTCCTGCCCCTGTATGTTTTGTTCTTGGTCTTCTTTCGCAGCCCTGTCCCTGTTTTTTTGTTCTTGGTCTTCTTTCGCGGGTCCTGTCCCTGTATGTTTTTTCTTGGTCTTCTTTCGCAGTCCTGTCCCTGTATGTTTTGTTCTTGGTCTTCTTTCGCAGTCCTGCCCCTGTATGTTTTGTTCTTGGTCTTCTTTCGCAGTCCTGTCCCTGTAGTTTTGTTTTGGTTTTCTTCGCAGTCCCTGTCCCTGTATGTTTTGTTCTTGGTCTTCTTTCGCAGTCCTGTCCCTGTATGTTTTGTTCTTGGTCTTCTTTCGCAGTCCTGTCCCTGTATTTTTTGGGTTCTTGGTTTCTTTCGCAGTCCTGTCCTGTATGTTTTGTTCTTGGTCTTCTTTCGCAGTCCTGTCCCTGTATGTTTTGTTCTTGGTCTTCTTTGCAGTCCTGTCCTGTATGTTTTGTTTTTGGTCTTCTTTCGCAGTTGCCCCTGTTGTTTTGTTCTTGGTCTTCTTTCGCATCCTGTCCTGTATGTTTTGTTCTTGGTCTTCTTTCGCAGTCCTGTCCCTGTATGTTTTGTTCTTGGTCTTCTTTCGCAGTCCTGTCCTGTATGTTTTGTTCTTGGTCTTCTTTCGCAGTCCTGTCCTGTATTTTTTGTTCTTGGTCTTCTTTCGCAGTCCTGTCTGTATGTTTTGTTCTTGGTCTTCTTTCGCAGCCCTGTCCCTGTATGTTTTGTTCTTGGTTTTCTTTCGCAGTCCGTCCTGATGTTTTGTTTGGTCTTCTTTCGCAGCCCTGTCCCTGTATGTTTTGTTCTGGCCCTTCTTTGCAGCCCTGCCCCTGTATGTTTTGTTCTTGGTCTTCTTTCGCAGTCCGGGTCCTGTATGTTTTGTTCTTGGTCTTCTTTCGCATTCCTGTCCTGTATGTTTTTTTTCTTGGTCTTCTTTCGCGTCCTGCCCCTGTATGTTTTGTTCTTGGTCTTCTTTCGCAGTCCTGTCCCTGTATGTTTTGTTCTTGGTTTCTTTCGCAGTCCTGTCCTGTATGTTTTGTTTTTGGGTCTTCTTTCGCAGTCCTGTCCTGTATGTTTTGTTCTTGGTCTTCTTTCGCAGTCCTGTCCCTGTATGTTTTGTTCTTGGTCTTTTTTTCGCAGTCTGCCCCTGTTGTTTTGTTCTTGGTCTTTCTTCGCAGTCCTGTCCTGTATGTTTTGTTCTTGGTCTTCTTTCGCGTCCTGTCCTGTATGTTTTGTTTTGGTCTTCTTTCGCAGTCTGTCTGTATGTTTGTTCTTGGTCTTTTTCGCAGTCCTGCCCCTGTATGTTTTGTTCTTGGTCTTCTTTCGCAGTCCTGTCCTGTATGTTTTGTTCTTGGTCTTCTTTCGCAGCCCTGTCCCTGTATGTTTTGTTCTTGGTCTTCTTTCGCAGTCTGCCCCTGTATGTTTTGTTCTTGGTCTTCTTTCCCCAGTCCTGTCCCTGTATGTTTTGTTTTTGGGTTTCTTCTTTCGCAGCCCCCCCCCTGTCCCTGTATGTTTTGTTCTTGGTCTTCTTTCGCAGCCCTGTCCCTGTATGTTTTGTTCTTGGTCTTCTTTCGCAGCCCTGTCCCTGTTGTTTTGTTCTTGGTCTTCTTTCGCGTCCTGTCCTGTATGTTTTGTTTTTGGTCTTCTTTCGCAGTCCTGTCCCTGTATGTTTTGTTCTTGGTCTTCTTTCGCAGTCTGTCCTGTATGTTTTGTTCTTGGTCTTCTTTCGCAGTCCTGTCTGTATGTTTGTTCTTGGTCTTCTTTCGCAGTCCTGTCCCTGTATTTTTTGTTCTTGGTCTTTTTCGCAGTCCTGTCCTGTATGTTTTGTTCTTGGTCTTCTTTCGCGCCCTGCCCCTGTATTTTTGTTCTTGGTCTTCTTTCGCAGTCCTGTCCCTGTATGTTTTGTTCTTGGTCTTCTTTCGCAGGTTCCTGTCCCTGTATTGTTTTTTTTTCTTGGTCTTCTTTCGCAGTCCTGCCCCTGTATTTTTGTTCTTGGTCTTCTTTCGCAGTCCTGCCCCTGTATGTTTTGTTCTTGGTCTTCTTTGCAGTCCTGTCCCTGTATGTTTTGTTTCGGGTTTTCTTCGCAGCCCTGTCACCTGTATGTTTTGTTCTTGGTCTTTTTTTTTCGCAGTCTGTCCTGTATGTTTTGTTCTTGGTTTTTCTTTCGCAGTCCTGTCCCTGTATGTTTTGTTTTTGGGTCTTCTTTCGCAGCCCTTCCCTGTATGTTTTGTTTTTGGGTTCTCTTTCGCAGTTTCCTGATGTTTTTTTGTCCCTGTATGTTTTGTTCTGTCCCTGTGTTGTCTGTCCCGTATTTTGTTGCCCCTGTATGTTTTGTTCTTGATCTTCTTTCGCAGTCCTGTCCCTGTATTTTTTGTTCTTGGTTTCTTTCGCAGTCCTGTCCTGTATGTTTGTTCTTGATCTTCTTTCGCAGTCCTGTCCTGTATGTTTTGTTCTTGGTCTTCTTTCGCAGTCCTGTCCCTGTATGTTTTGTTCTTGATCTTTTTCGCAGTCCTGTCCTGTATTTTTTGTTCTTGGTCTTCTTCGCAGTTGTCCCTGTATGTTTTGTTCTGGTTTCTTCGCGTCCTGTCCCGTTGTTGTCTTGGTCTTCTTTCGCAGTCTGTCCTGTATGTTTTGTTCGGGTTTCTTTTTCGCCAGTCTGTCCTGTATGTTTTGTTCTTGGTCTTCTTTCGCAGTCCTGCCCCTGTATGTTTTGTTTTGGTCTTCTTTCGCAGCCCTGTCCCTGTATGTTTGTTCTTGGTCTTCTTTCGCAGCCCTTGTCCCTGTATGTTTTGTTCTTGGTCTTCTTTCGCAGTTGTCCCTGTATGTTTTGTTCTTGGTTTTTTTTCGCAGTCTGTCTGTATGTTTGTTCTTGGTTTTTCGCAGTCCGGCCCTGTATGTTTTGTTCTTTCTTTTTTTTTCGAGCCCTGTCCTGTATGTTTTGTTCTGTCCTGTATGTTTTGTTCTGTCCCTGTATGTTTTGTTTGCCCCTGTATGTTTTGTTCTGTCCTGTATGTTTTGTTTGCCCCTGTATGGTTTTGTTCTGTCCTGATGTTTTGTTCTGTCCTGTATGTTTTGTTCTGTCCCTGTATGTTTTGTTCTGTCCTTATGTTTTGTTTGTCCTGTATGTTTTGTTCTGTCCTGTATTTTTTGTTCTGTCCTGTTATTTTTTTGTTCTGTCCTGTAGTTTTTTTCTTGGTCTTATCTGGGATTTGTTTTTTGATTCTGTCTCGATCATTGTTTGGGATTTTTTTTTTTTCCTATTACACGATGTTTTCTGTTAATACTATCTACAGAAGAAGGGGAATTCTTTTTTTTTCCCTATCTACAGATGTTTTCTGTTTAATATATCTACAGAAGAAGGGGAATTCTTTTTTATTCCTATCTACACGATGTTTCTGTTAATACTATCTACAGAAGAAGGGGAATTCTTTTTTTTTCCCTATTACACGATGTTTTCTGTTAATATATCTACAAAAGAAGGGGAATTTTTTTTTTTCCTATCTACACGATGTTTCTGTTAATACTATTACAGAAGAAGGGGATTCTTTTTTTTTCCCTATCTACACGATGTTTTCTGTTAATACTATCTACAGAAAAAAGGGGAATTTTTTTTTTATTCCTATCTACACGATGTTTTCTGTTAATATATCTAAGAAAAAGGGGGAAATTTTTTTTTTTTCCTTTTCTACACGATGTTTTTGTTAATACTATCTACAGAAGAAGGGGAATTCTTTTTTATTCTATCTACACGATGTTTTTTTTAAATTTACTATCTACAGAAGAAGGGGGAATTTTTTTTTTTCCCTATCTACACGATGTTTTCTGTTAATACTATCTACAGAAGAAGGGGAATTCTTTTTTATTCCTATTACACGATGTTTTCTGTTAATACTATCTACAGAAGGAAGGGGAAATTCTTTTTATTCCTATTACACGATGTTTTCTGTTAATACTATCTACAGAAGAAGGGGAATTTTTTTTTTTCCCTATTACACGATGTTTTCTGTTAATAATCTACGAAGAAGGGGAATTCTTTTTTTTTTCCCTTACACGATGTTTTTTTTAAATTATTCTACAGAAGAAGGGGATTTTTTTTTATTCCTATCTACACGATGTTTTCTGTTAATATATTTACGAAAAAGGGATTTTTTTTTTTTCCCTATCTACACGATTTTTTCTGTTAATACTATCTACAGAAGAAGGGGATTTTTTTTATTCCTATCTACACGATGTTTTCTGTTAATACTATCTACAGAAGAAGGGGAATTTTTTTATTCCTATCTACACGAGTTTTCTGTTAATACTATTTTACAAAAGAAGGGATTTTTTTTTATTCCTATCTACACGATGTTTTCTGTTAATACTATCTAAGAAGAAGGGGAATTCTTTTTTATTCCTATCTACACGATGTTTCTGTTAATACTATTACAGAAGAAGGGGAATTCTTTTTATTCCTATCTACACGATGTTTTCTGTTAATATATTACAGAAGAAGGGGAATTCTTTTTTATTCCTATCTAACGATGTTTTCTGTTAATACTATTACAGAAGAAGGGGAATTTTTTTTTTTTCCCTTTCTACACGATGTTTTCTGTTAATACTATCTACAGAAGAAGGGAATTCTTTTTTTATTCCTATCTACACGATGTTTTTGTTAATACTATTACAGAAGAAGGGGAATTTTTTTTATTCCTATCTACAGATGTTTTCTGTTAATACTATCTACAGAAGAAGGGGAATTCTTTTTATTCCTATTACACGATGTTTTCGGGTTAATACTATCTAAGAAGAAGGGGATTTTTTTTATTCCTATTCACGATGTTTTCTGTTAATACTATCTAAAAAGAAGGGGAATTCTTTTTTTTCTATCTACACGATGTTTTCTGTTAATATATCTACAGAAGAAGGGGAATTTTTTTATTCCATCTACACGTGTTTTCTGTTAATACTATCTACAGAAGAAGGGGAATTTTTTTATTCCTATCTACACGATGTTTTCTGTTAATACTATCTACAGAAGAAGGGAATTTTTTTTTTTTCCTATCTACACGATTTTTTTCTGTTAATACTAATCTACAGAAGAAGGGGAATTCTTTTTATTCCATTACACGATGTTTCTGTTAATTACTATCTACAGAAGAAGGGGAATTCTTTTTTATTCCTATCTACACGATGTTTTCTGTTAATATATCTACAGAAGAAGGGAATTCTTTTTTTTCCTATCTACACGATTTTTTTCTGTTAATATATTACAGAAGAAGGGGAATTCTTTTTTTTCCCTATCTACACGATGTTTTCTGTTAATCAAATCTACAGAAAAAGGGGAATTCTTTTTTATTCCTATCTACACGATGTTTTCTGTTAATCTATCTACAGAGAAGGGTGAATTCTTTTTTATTCCTATCTACACGATGTTTTCTGTTAATACTATTTTACAGAAGAAGGGGAATTTTTTTTTTATTCTATCTACACGATGTTTTCTGTTAATACTATTACAGAAGAAGGGATTCTTTTTTTTCCTTTTACACGATGTTTTCTTTAATACTATCTACAGAGAAGGGGGATTTTTTTTTATTTCCTATTACACGATGTTTTCTGTTAATACTATTACAGAGAAGGGGAATTTTTTTTATTCTATCTACACGATGTTTTCTGTTAATACTATCTACAGAAGAAGGGGAATTTTTTTTTTCCCTATCTACACGATGTTTTCTGTTAATACTATTACAGAAGAAGGGGAATTCTTTTTTATTCCTATCTACACGATGTTTTCTGTTAATACTATCTCAGAAGAAGGGGAATTTTTTTTTATTCCTATCTACACGATGTTTTCTGTTAATACTATTACAGAAAGGGGAATTCTTTTTTTTCCTATCTTAACGATGTTTTCTGTTAATACTATCTACAGAAAAAGGGGGAATTCTTTTTTTTTCCCTATCTACACGATGTTTTCTGTAATACTATCTACAGAAGAAGGGGAATTCTTTTTTATTCCTATTACACGATGTTTTCTGTTATTACTATCTAAGAAGAAGGGGATTCTTTTTTATTCTTTTCACCGATGTTTTCTGTTAATACTATCTACAGAAGAAAGGGGAATTTTTTTTATTCTATCTACACGATGTTTTTTTTTAAATTTACTATCTACAAAAAGAAGGGGGAATTCTTTTTTATTCTATTACACGATGTTTTCTGTTAATACTATCTACAGAAGAAGGGAATTCTTTTTTTATTCCTATCTACACGATGTTTTCTGTTAATATATCTAAGAAGAAGGGGAATTCTTTTTTTATTCCTATCTACACGATGTTTTCTGTTAATACTATCTACGAAGAAGGGGAATTTTTTTTTATTCCATCTACACGAGGTTTTCTGTTAATACTATTACAGAAAAAGGGGGAATTCTTTTTATTCCTATTCTACACGATGTTTTCTGTTAATATATTACAGAAGAAGGGGAATTTTTTTTTTTCCCTATCTACACGATGTTTTTGTTAATACTATCTACAGAAGAAGGGGAATTTTTTTTTTCTATTACACGATGTTTTTGTTAATACTATTACAGAAAAAGGGGGAAATTCTTTTTTTTTTCTATTACACGATGTTTTTTTTAATTATATCACAGAAGAAGGGAAATTCTTTTTTTTTCCCTATCTACACGATGTTTTCTGTTAATACTATTACAGAAGAAGGGGATTTTTTTTTATTCCTATCTACACGATGTTTTCTGTTAATACTATCTACAGAAGAAGGGAATTCTTTTTTATTCCTATTACACGATGTTTTTTTTAAATTCTATCTACAGAAAAAGGGGAATTTTTTTTATTCCTATCTACACGATTTTTTCTGTTAATATATCTACAGAAGAAGGGGAATTTTTTTTTATTCTATTACACGATGTTTTCTGTTAATATATTACAGAAGAAGGGGAATTTTTTTTATTCCTATCTACACGATGTTTTCTTTTAAATACTATTACAGAAGAAGGGGAAATTCTTTTTTATTCTATCTACACGATTTTTCTGTTAATACTATCTAAGAGAAGGGGATTTTTTTTATTCCTATTACACGTTGTTTTCTGTTAATACATCTACAGAAGAAGGGAATTCTTTTTTATTCCTATCTACACGATGTTTCTGTTAATACTATTACAGAAGAAGGGGATTTTTTTTTATCCTATCTACACGATGTTTTCTGTTAATACTTCTAAGAAGAAGGGGAATTCTTTTTTATTCCTATTACCGATGTTTTTGTTAATACTATTACAGAAGAAGGGGAATTTTTTTTTTATTCCTATTACACGATGTTTTCTGTTAATACTATCTAAGAAAAGGGGGGAATTCTTTTTTATTCCTATCTACACGATTTTTTTCTGTTAATACTATTACAGAAGAAGGGGAATTTTTTTTTATTCCTTTACACGATGTTTTCTGTTAATACTATCTACAAAAGAAGGGGAATTTTTTTTTCTATCTACACGATGTTTTCTGTTAATATATCTACAGAAGAAGGGGAATTCTTTTTTATTCCTATCTACCGATGTTTTCTGTTAATACTACTACAGAAGAAGGGGAATTTTTTTTATTCCTATCTACACGTTTGTTTTTGTTAATACTATCTACAGAAAAAGGGGAATTCTTTTTTATTCCTTCTACCGATGTTTTCTGTTAATATTTAAGAAGAAGGGGAATTTTTTTTTATTCCTATCTACACGATGTTTTCTGTTAATACTATCTACAAAAGAAGGGGAATTCTTTTTTATTCTATCTACACGATGTTTTCTTTTAAATACTATTACAGAAGAAGGGAATTCTTTTTTTTTCCCTATTACACGATGTTTTCTGTTAATACTATCTACGAAGAAGGGAATTCTTTTTTTTTCCCTATTACACGATGTTTTTGTTAATATCTACAGAAAAAGGGGAATTTTTTTTATTCCTATCTACACGATGTTTTCTTTTTAATACTATCTACAGAAGAAGGGGAATTCTTTTTTATTCCTATCTACACGATGTTTTTTTTAAATACTATTACAGAAGAAGGGGTTTTCTTTTTATTCTATTCACGATGTTTTCTGTTAATACTATCTACGAAGAAGGGGAATTCTTTTTTTATTTATTACACGATGTTTTCTGTTAATTACTATCTACAGAAGAAGGGGAATTTTTTTTATTCCTATCTACACGAGTTTTCTTTTAAATACTATCTACAGAAGAAGGGGAATTTTTTTTATTCCTATCTACACGATTTTTTCTGTTATTACTATCTACAAAAGAGGGGATTTTTTTTATTCCTATTACACGATGTTTTCTGTTAATACTATTACAGAAGAAGGGAATTCTTTTTTATTCTATTACACGATGTTTTCTGTTAATACTATCTACAGAAGAAGGGGAATTCTTTTTTATTCTATCTACGATGTTTTTGTTAATATATTTCAGAAAAAGGGGATTTTTTTTTTTCCATCTACACGATGTTTTCTGTTAATACTATCTACAGAAGAAGGGGAATTCTTTTTTATTCCTATCTACACGATGTTTTTGTTAATACTATTTACAGAAGAAGGGGAATTCTTTTTTATTCCTATCTTACACGATGTTTCTGTTAATACTTTTCTACAGAAGAAGGGGATTTTTTTTTATTCTATTACACGATGTTTTCTGTTATTACTATCTACAGAAGAAGGGGAATTCTTTTTTATTCCTATCTACACGTGTTTTCTGTTAATATATCTACAGAAGAAGGGGAATTCTTTTTATTCCTATCTACACGATGTTTTCTGTTAATACTATCTACAGAAGAAGGGGATTTTTTTTATTCCTATCTACACGATGTTTTTGTTAATACTATCTACAGAAGAAGGGGAATTCTTTTTTATTCCTATCTACACGATGTTTTGTTAATACTATCTACAGAAAAAGGGGGGAATTTTTTTTTATTCCCTATCTACACGATGTTTTCTTTTTAATACTTTTACAGAAGAAGGGGAATTCTTTTTTTTCCTATTACACGATGTTTTCTGTTAATACTATCTACAGAAGAAGGGGGAATTCTTTTTTTCTATCTACACGATGTTTTCTGTTAATACTATCTACGAAGAAGGGGAATTCTTTTTTATTCCTATCTACACGATGTTTTCTGTTAATACTATCTACAGAAGAAGGGGGAATTCTTTTTTTTTTCCTATCTACACGATGTTTTCTGTTAATACTATCTACAGAAGAAGGGGAATTCTTTTTTATTCTATCTAACGATGTTTTCTGTTAATACTATCTACGAAGAAGGGGAATTCTTTTTTTTTCCCTATTTTACACGATGTTTTCTTTTTAATACTATCTACAGAAGAAGGGGATCTTTTTTATTCCATCTACGATGTTTTCTGTTAATACTATCTACAGAAGAAGGGGAATTCTTTTTTTTTCCCTATCTACACGATGTTTCTGTTAAATACTATTACAGAAGAAGGGGAATTCTTTTTTATTCCTATCTACACGATGTTTTCTGTTAATACTATCTACAGAAAAAGGGGATTTTTTTTTATTCCTATCTACACGATGTTTTCTGTTAATACTATCTACAGAAGAAGGGGGATTTTTTTATTCCTATCTACACGATTTTTTCTGTTAATACTATCTACGAAGAAGGGGATTTTTTTTATTCCTATCTACACGATGTTTTCTTTTAAATACTATCTACGAAGAAGGGGATTTTTTTTTTTCCCTATCTACACGATGTTTTTGTTAATACTATCTACAGAAAAAGGGGAAATTCTTTTTTATTCTATCTACACGATGTTTTCTGTTATTACTATCAAAGAAGAAGGGGAATTCTTTTTTTATTCTATCTACACGATGTTTTCTGTTAATACTATCTACAGAAGAAGGGGATTTTTTTTTTTCCCTATCTACACGATTTTTTTCTGTTAAATACTATCTACGAAGAAGGGGAATTCTTTTTTATTCCTATCTACACGATGTTTTCTGTTATATATCTACAGAAGAAGGGAATTCTTTTTTTTCCTATTACACGATGTTTTCTTTTAAATACTATCTACAAAAGAAGGGGAATTCTTTTTTTCCTATTTACACGATGTTTTCTGTTTATATCTAAGAGAAGGGGATTTTTTTTTCCTATCTACCGATGTTTTCTTTTTAATCTATTACAGAAAAAGGGGGAATTCTTTTTTATTCCTATCTACCGTGTTTTCTTTTAAATACTATCTACGAAGAAGGGAATTCTTTTTTATTCTATTCACGTGTTTTCTGTTAATACTATCTAAGAAGAAGGGGAATTCTTTTTTTTCCCTATTACACGATGTTTTCTGTTAATACTATCTACAGAAGAAGGGGATTTTTTTTTTTCCCTATCTACACGATGTTTTTTTAATACTATCTACAGAAGAAGGGGAATTTTTTTTTTCCCTATCTACCGATGTTTTTGTTAAATCTATTACGAAGAAGGGGGATTCTTTTTTATTCCTATCTACACGATGTTTTCTGTTAATACTATCTAAGAAGAAGGGGGATCTTTTTTATTCCTATCTACACGATGTTTTCTGTTAATACATTCAGAGAAGGGGGATTCTTTTTTATTCTATCTACACGATGTTTTTGTTAATACTATTACAGAAGAAGGGGGATCTTTTTTATTCCTATCTACACGATGTTTTCTGTTAATACTATCTACAGAAGAGGGGGATTCTTTTTTATTCCTTCTACACGATGTTTTTGTTAATACTATCTACAGAAGAAGGGGATTTTTTTTATTCTATCTACACGATGTTTTCTGTTAATACTATCTACAGAAGAAGGGGAATTCTTTTTTATTCTATCTACACGTGTTTTCTGTTAATACTATCTACAAAAGAAGGGGAATTCTTTTTTTTTCCTATTACACGATGTTTTCTGTTAATACTATCTAAGAAGAGGGGATTTTTTTTTTTCCCTATCTACACGATGTTTTTGTTAAACTATCTACAGAAGAAGGGGAAATTCTTTTTTATTTCTATCTACAGATGTTTTTGTTAATACTATCTACAGAAGAGGGGATTTTTTTTATTCTATCTACACGAGTTTTTGTTAATACTATCTACAAAAGAAGGGGAATTCTTTTTTATTCCTATCTACACGATGTTTTGTTAATACTATCTACAGAAGAAGGGGATTTTTTTTATTCCTATCTACACGATGTTTTCTTTTAAATTTACTATTACAGAAAAAGGGGATTTTTTTTTATTCTATCTACACGATGTTTTTGTTAATACTATCTACAGAAGAAGGGGAATTCTTTTTTATTCCTACTACACGATGTTTTCTGTTAATACTATCTACAGAAGAAGGGGAATTCTTTTTTTACCTATCTACACGATGTTTTTGTTAATACTATCTACAGAAGAAGGGGATTTTTTTTTTTTCCCTATACCCGATGTTTTCTGTTAATACTATCTAAGAAGTAGGGGAATTCTTTTTTATTTATCTACACGATGTTTTCTGTTAATACTATCTACAGAAGAAGGGGAATTCTTTTTTATTCCTATCTACACGATGTTTTCTGTTAATACTATCTACAAAAGAAGGGGAATTCTTTTTTATTCCTATCTAACGATGTTTTTGTTAATACTATTACAGAAAGAAGGGGAATCTTTTTTTTTCTATCTACACGATGTTTTCTGTTAATACTATCTACAGAAGAAGGGGAATTCTTTTTTTTTCCCTATCTACACGATGTTTTCTGTTATACTATCTACAGAAGAAGGGGAATTTTTTTTTATTCTATCTACCGATGTTTTCTGTTATACTATTACAGAAAAAGGGGGGAATTCTTTTTTATTCTATCTACACGATTTTTCTGTTAATATATCTAAGAAGAAGGGGGAATTCTTTTTATTCCTATCTACACGATGTTTTCTGTTAATACTATCTACAGAAGAAGGGGAATTTTTTTTTATTCCTATCTACACGATGTTTTCTGTTAATACTATCTACAGAAGAAGGGGAATTTTTTTTATTCCTATCTACACGATGTTTTGTTAATACTATCTAGAAGAAGGGGAATTCTTTTTTATTCCTATTACACGATGTTTTCTGTTAATATATTAAGAAGAAGGGGAATTTTTTTTATTCTATCTACACGAGGTTTTCTGTTAATACTATCTACGAAGAAGGGGAATTCTTTTTTTTTTCCCTATTCACGATGTTTTTGTTAATACTATCTACAGAAGAAGGGGAATTTTTTTTATTCCTATCTACACGATGTTTTCTGTTAAAAACATCTACAGAAAAAGGGGAATTCTTTTTTTTCCCTATTACCGATGTTTTCTGTTAATATATTACAGAAGAAGGGGAATTCTTTTTTATTCCATCTACACGATGTTTTCTGTTAATACTATTACAGAAGAAGGGATTCTTTTTTATTCTATCTACACGATGTTTTCTGTTAATTCTATTACAGAAGAAGGGGAATTTTTTTTTTATCTATTACACGATTTTTTTCTGTTAATACTATTACAGAAGAAGGGGAATTTTTTTTTATTCCTATCTACACGATGTTTTCTTTTAAATACTATTACAGAAGAAGGGGAATTCTTTTTTTTCCTATCTACACGATGTTTTTGTTAATACTATCTACAGAAGACGGGGAATTCCAATAGAAACAGGTGAATTGATAAAAGGTTGTTATTTTTTTGTCACTGTTTTTATCGCCCCTTTAAAGTTTGAACATATGTTGTGTGTAGGTTTATGCAATGCTCCAAATTCTTTTTATTTCATTGCGGATAATACTGAGCAACAGTGGCGCTTTTTTATTGGTTAATTTTTCCCCAAGATCGCCGTCATCATCATACTGAATGTAAGGGATCTAACTCTGCCCACAATCTTTCGGGAAAAAAGTTGGAGGTAACGTCTCTCTGTATGTGAAGTCTCTGCCTAAGCCACAGCATGAGACAAAATTGCATGGTTATGGGAAAACAAAAAAAGACATAAATGATTATTGTTAAAATGAACAGATGATAAAAGGAATTGAAACAGAGGGGGAAGGGGGCCCTCGTAAATGCTTATGAAATACAATTGAATATCGTAATCCACATGATTGGTCCGTCATAACTACCAGAATGCTGTCAGATTTGATTGTATCGACTGGGTTTCGCCAGTATGTCATTGTGACAGTATCATATCAAAAGAAGGAAGAAAACTTAATTGAATTAATAGTCCATGGACAGCTTATCATAGGACCAGACAACAAGCACTCGTTACCGTAAAAGAAGAGTAGGTGTCCAATGTCCATACGTAACCAGTAGAAAGAGAAGGAGAGAAGGGGAGAGGGGGTAGGGAAAAGAAATCGAACACTGTCTTCCATTTTCTGGACGCTCAGTGGAACTGATAAGTTGTTGTGTAAATAAATCGTGGAAACTGTTCATCATCGATCTCCAACACCATGCGAACTGGGACACGAGTTCTCTTTGCCCTTTTTGGCTGAATACTGACTGTGAACTGAAAGTGATTTGGAAGAAGAAGAAGAGACAGACAGACAGACAGACAAGCTGTCCTTGCTTAGCTAATTCACACCATCTACCACAGTCGGACCCTAGGTATGATGCAGATATATTGTTTTCACAATGGAGCGTTGTACTGGATTCAGACACCATTATCTTACAGTTGAGTCCGTATGGAATACAGACACTATTTACTCATGGTGTGAACCTGTGGGGAATACTGTTTATTCACAGTGGGGCACTGCATGGGGAAATGGGTTTTGTTTGAACATGTGTTTGGTCTTCGTCTGGCAGTTTTATTGCTAATCTTTTGTGTGTTGGTGTGTGTGTGGGGGGGGGGGGGGAGGGGTATGGAGAGAGGGACTGCGGCTTGGTGGTCTCTGTATGGGGTTTGTGAGACAGGGGAGTGGTAGGACTTTGGAATGAAGTGTGTGGGAGAGGAGGGTTTTTTTCTCTGCACCTAGAATAGCGATGTAGCTTTGTGTTCTCTGTAAGAACTGGCGAGAGGAGTGGTAGAATGGATGGATCATTTCGAGGAAGATAAAGAGTGCTCGCGTGCAGTATTCCTGAGCAATGTTTCTCTTCTTTCCATTTTCTCCTGTTTGTTGAAGGGATGAAGGAAAGGCTTGAGAAAGCCAACAAATGCAAAAAGACTACACCTAGCAGAGCAACGACAAGAACCAAAACAAAATCCGGACATGTGTAAGCACTCGCTATCTGCCAAAGCGTAGATACAATAGGAACGAAAAGCCAAGACGCCAATGAAGAATCAGTCAATTTGTCCTGTCATAAAAAAGATCAGAAATACTGGGTAGACAAGCTGTAGTTTCAATTCGGTAACTGAATCATGGGGAAAGGGGGAAGGGGTGGAGGAGGGGGAGAAGAAAGAAAGGGAGGATCTTCATTTTGGTTTTTTTTTGTTTGCTTGGAATGAAAGAAGAGAGGGGGGGTGCCACAAAAGGGGATGGGGAGGGCAGGGGGGGGGGGGGGGGGGGGCCCTGGTCGACGCAATGGAAAAACGTACACTCACGTGTGTTGCTGTCGCTCTTTTTTGTGGTGGTGATGGTGGTAACGGGTGAGGAGTTGGATGGAGGTGTCGGGTTTTAAACTGTTCCCTGTGACCCGTTTAGGGTTGATGGGATTCTGTTAAACATTCCATTCATGGGAGAGGGGACGAAGCAGGTAAAATGGCGACAGCGAAGTAAACAAAAACACCCCTTTCCCCTCATCTTCAGTAACCAATCATGAGGGTTAGGGCCCAACCCTCCCTCATCATACAGTAAACACTCTTGAGGTCTATATTGGACCCCCCCTCATCTACGTAACCACTCTTAAAGGTTTTTAATTTGGACCCCCCCTATATACAGTAACCATCTTAGGTCTTATTGGCCCCACCCCCCTCTATACGTAACCCCCTTTTAAAGGTCTTTTATGGCCCCCCCCTCCATCAGTCAACCACTCTGAAGGTAAAATTATGGACCCACCCTCCACCATCATACAGAAAACACTTTAAAGGGGCTTATATGGACCCCCTGCCTCTATCCGTCAATTCTTTGAAGGTCTTTATGGCCCTCCTCACATACAGTCAACCACTCTGGGGGTCTATATTGGACCCCCCCTCATGTTGCAGTCAACCATCTTAAAGGTCTATTATGGCCCACCCCCCCCTTCATCAACGTCAACCCTCTTGAAGGCTATTAAAACCTCCCCCTTCATCAGTAAACCCACTTTTAAAGGTTTATAGGGACCCCCCTCTCTTTCATCGTCAACATCTTGAGGTCTTTTGGCCCCTCCCCTCTTTAAAAGTCAACCACTTTTAAAGGTCTATTAGGGGGACCCCCCCCCCATCATACAGTAACCAACTTGGGGTCTATTATGGCCACCCTCCACCATATACAGTCAACACTTTGGGTTTTATGGACCACCCCCTCATTTCAAAAAACCATCTTAAAGGTCTTTTTATGGCCCCTTTTCCCTCATTTTCGTAACCCTCTTAAAAGGTTTTTTGGGCCCCTCCTCCTCATCAAGTCAACCCTTTTGAAGGTCTTTTTTGGAACCACCTCCCCCATATACGGTCAACCACTTTTGAGGTTTATATGGACCACCTCCCCATATACAGTCAACCATCTTGGGGTCTTTATATGGCCCCCCCTCATATACGTCAACCCTCATGAAGGTCAAATTTTGGCCCCTCCCTACCCATCCAGTAAAGCATCTTGAAGGTTTAAGGACCCCCCTATATACATTCAACCATCAAAAGGGGTTATATGGCCCCCCTCTTCCCCAGTCAAGCACTCTTGAAGGTCTATTATGGACCCCCCCTCATGTACAGTAACATTTTGAGGTTAGGGGCCCCACCCTCATCTCATACAGTCACACTTTTAAAGGTCTTGGCCACCCCCCTATATGCGAAAATATTTGAAGGGTTTATTTTGGAAAACTCCTCTTTCAGTAATACTTTGAAGGTTTGGCCCCACCCCTATAAAACAGTAAACCCACTCTTGAAGGTTAGGGACCCACCCCCCCTACTTACAGAAAACTCTCTTGAAGGTCATGGACCCACCCTCCCTCGTATACAGTCAACACTCTTGGGGTATGGACCCTTTCTCCCCCCATGCAGTCAAACCGCTCTTAAAGGTTTATATGAACCCCCCCTGCCTCATCATACAGTCAACGACTTTTAAAGGTCTGGGACCACCCTGCCTCTCATC
>CM031611.1:3658337-3688642 GCA_018398815.1 Conus ventricosus
CACGTACAGTGTCGGTTTTCCTCAGCAATGCTCTTCTTCTTTCCGTCCTCTTTCCCGTTGGTTGAACAGAGGATGGAAGTAAGAGTTTCATAGTGTCACCAAATGCCAACGACTACATTTAGCAGAGCAACAACAACGGCAACAACACTCCCCTCCCCCTCCGCCCCCGACGTTTTGTAACCGTTCGCTATTCATTTTAAGGTAGATACCATGGCAACGAATAACCCAAGACGCCGGTGAGCAATTAGTGAAATTTGACCAGTCACGAAGTATGGCCAAGATTGGATGAACAGGCTTTGATATTAGTTCGGTAAACAAGCCCCGGGGAAACAAAGGAAGGCGACTCAGGGCGAGAACCGACGCGGGGGGGGGGGGGGGGGGGGGGGGAAGGTGATGGGAAGAGAAAGAGGACAGAATGGGAAATAAAAGAAAGAAAACAGGAGGAATAAAAAAAAGGGGGAAAACAGATAAGAGTTCAATTTCTTAGTCCTCAATTTCTTGTTTATTTGCTTTGATCACTGAAGGAGTATGACCCATTGTGGAAAGTAAGAAAGAAAGAAAAAAAGAAAGAAAGAGAGATAGATAGATAGAAAGAAAAAGAAAGAAAGAAACTGGCTCCATGGATCGGACAAAAACTTCATCGAATTAAAAGGAAATCTTAGATGAGGCATGGAACAGTAAACAGCAATTCCCGAACAGGTAGGGTGACTCTTGCTCCCACGGTGATATCAACAGACACCCTTAGCTCCAAACCAATGCTGCTTACGATACCAAATCACCTAGCACACATGACAGCACAGAGCACCCACAACAAACAAGAAGACGTCCCCGAATGTCTCCTTCTTTGGTCTGTGTGCTCTGTGCTGTCATTTTGTGGTACCTCCTTCTATGATCTGTGTGCTCTGTGCTGTCATTTCCGTGATGTGTTCTTCTTTGTACTGTGTGCTCTGTGCTGTCATTTCTGTGATGTCTCCTTCTTTGGTCTGTGTGCTCTGTGCTGTCATTTCTGTGATGTCTCCTTCTTTGGTCTGTGTGCTCTGTGCTGTCATTTCTGCGATGTGTTCTTCTATGGTCTGTGTGCTCTGTGCTGTCATTTCTGTGATGTCTCCTTCTTTGGTCTGTGTGCTCTGTGCTGTCATTTCTGCGATGTGTTCTTCTATGGTCTGTGTGCTCTGTGCTGTCATTTCTGTGGTACCTCCTTCTATGGTCTGTGTGCTCTGTGCTGTCATTTCTGTGATGTCTCCTTCTATGGTCTGTGTGCTCTGTGCTGTCATTTCTGTGATGTCTCCTTCTATGGTCTGTCTGCTCTGTGCTGTCATTTCTGTGATGTCTTTGGTCTGTGTGCTCTGTGCTGTCATTTCTGTGATGTCTCCTTCTTTGGTCTGTGTGCTCTGTGCTGTCATTTCTGCGATGTATCCTTTGGTCTGTGTGCTCTGTGCTGTCATTTCTGTGATGTCTTCTTTGGTCTGTGTGCTCTGTGCTGTCATTTCTGCGATGTATCCTTTGGTCTGTGTGCTCTGTGCTGTCATTTCTGTGATGTCTCCTTCTTTGGTCTGTGTGCTCTGTGCTGTTATTTCTGTGATGTCTCCTTCTTTGGTCTGTGTGCTCTGTGCTGTCATTTCTGAGATGTCTTCTTTGGTCTGTGTGCTCTGTGTTGTCATTTCTGCGATTTCTTTGGTCTGTGTGCTCTGTGCTGTCATTTCTGTGATGTCTTCGTTGGTCTGTGTGCTCTGTGCTGTCATTTCTGTGATGTCTTCGTTGGTCTGTGTGCTCTGTGCTGTCATTTCTGTGATGTCTTCGTTGGTCTGTGTGCTCTGTGCTGTCATTTCTGTGATGTCTTCTTTGGTCTGTGTGCTCTGTGTTGTCATTTCTGTGATGTCTCCTTCTTTGGTCTTTGTGCTCTGTCCTGTCATTTCTGGATGTCTCCTTCTATGGTCTGTGTGCTCTGTGCTGTCATTTCTGCGATGTCTCCTTCTATGGTCTGTGTGCTCTGTGCTGTCATTTCTGCGATGTCTTCTTCTATGGTCTGTGTGCTCTGTGTTGTCATTTCTGTGATGTCTTCCTCTTTGGTCTGTGTGCTCTGTGTTGTCATTTCTGCGATGTCTCCTTCTATGGTCTGTGTGCTCTGTGCTGTCATTTCTGCGATGTCTTTGGTCTGTGTGCTCTGTGCTGTCATTTCTGCGATGTCTTCTTTGGTCTGTGTGCTCTGTGTTGTCATTTCTACGATGTCTTCTGTGGTCTGTGATGCTGTCTTGTGTGTGTCATTTCTGCGATGGCTTTGGTCTGTGTGCTCTGTGCTGTCATTTCTGCTATGTCGTTGGTCTGTGTGCTCTGTGCTGTCATTTCTGTGATCTCTCCTTCTTTGGTCTGTGTGCTCTGTGCTGTCATTTCTGTGATGTCTCCTTCTTTGGTCTGTGTGCTCTGTGCTGTCATTTCTGTGATGTCTCCTTCTTTGGTCTGTGTGCTCTGTGTTGTCATTTCTGCGATGTCGTTGGTCTGTGTGCTCTGTGCTGTCATTTCTGCTATGTCGTTGGTCTGTGTGCTCTGTGTTGTCATTTCTGCGATGTCTTTGGTCTGTGTGCTCTGTGCTGTCATTTCTGCGATGTCTTTGCTCTGTGTGCTCTGTGCTGTCATTTCTGCGATGTCTTTGGTCTGTGTGCTCTGTGCTGTCATTTCTGTGATGTCTCCTTTGGTCTGTGTGCTCTGTGTTGTCATTTCTGTGATGTCTCCTTTGGTCTGTGTGCTCTCTGTTGTCATTTCTGTGATGTCTCCTTCTTTGGTCTGTGTGCTCTGTGTAGTCATTTCTGTGATGTCTCCTTCTTTGGTCTGTGTGCTTGTGTAGTCATTTCTGTGATGTCTCCTTCTTTGGTCTGTGTGCTCTGTGCTGTCATTTCTGCGATGTCTTTGGTCTGTGTGCTCTGAGCTGTCATTTCTGCGATGTCTCCTTCTTTGGTCTGTGTGCTCTGTGCTGTCATTTCTGCGATGTCTCCTTCTTTGGTCTGTGTGCTCTGTGCTTTCATTTTTGCTGGGCGATTCGGTGTCGTAGGCAGCATTCCTTTGGAGTTGTGGTAATGGTAATGTTGCTTATAGCCCAGCCGACCGCAAGTGGCCATGTCAGTGCTGTCCCGCTTTGACGTTAACTCACAAGTCCTTTTTTTTCAAAAAGAGCATTCACCCAACTTTGTAAAAAAAATTCCAAAAAACACCAGAAATTTTGTTTAAGATCTTTCCTCTGTAAAATCTTAGATAACATGAACATGTTAATCTCCCTCAGAAACTCAAAGATCACATCAGGTGGGACATCTCTGAACAAGGTTTTCATGGAGTCTGCTGTAAAGTGTTTATATCTCACATCATGCAAATCCAACACTCTAAAAGGATGTGTTTCACTGTGAGTGGTACGTGACATGGAATGCACCACGGATCTTCTCCGTTTGAAAGAAAGTGAGTGGTACGTGACATGGAATGCACCACGGATCTTCTCCTTTTGAAAGAAAGTGAGTGGTACGTGACATGGAATGCACCACGGATCTTCTCCTTTTGAAAGACAGTGAGTGGTACGTGACATGGAATGCACCACGGATCTTCTCCTTTTGAAAGACAGTGAGTGGTACGTGACATGGAATGCACCACGGATCTTCTCCTTTTGAAAGAAAGCGAGTGGTACGTGACATGGAATGCACCACGGATCTTCTCCTTTTGAAAGAAAGCGAGTGGTACGTGACATGGAATGCACCACGGATCTTCTCCTTTTGAAAGAAAGTGAGTGGTACGTGACATGGAATGCACCACGGATCTTCTCCTTTTGAAAGAAAGTGAGTGGTACATGACATGGAATGCACCACGGATCTCCTTTTGAAAAAAGTGAGTGGTACATGACATGGAATGCACCACGGATCTTCTCTTTTGAAAGAAAGGAACGGACGTAAAAGGAGTGGCCTGTATGCAAACGGCACGAAAACTGTTTCTTTTTAACGGCCGCCTCGGGAACACGGTAAAAACTCCTTCAGATTAAGACGGTTTTAAATAGTTTGTTATCCGTCCGTGAGTCCCATTCCTCTTACCAGGGGTTTTGACATAGGCCTGGGTTAGGGGTTTCAGATCCGTGTGAGGGTTAGACAATCTGCTTAACGTTTTCTTTGTGGCACTCTTGGCTAGTTCATCAACCATGTGGTTGCCTCGAATGCCTACATGGCTGGGAACCCAAGCAAAAGCTGTGTTATATCTATCTGATTTCAGAGAGGTGTACAGTGTCAATAACTTCAGCAGTTGAAGGTTCTTGAGGTTACGGCCGGCAGTGGCCTCCAATGCAGAAAGGAATCCGACAAAATGAGGAAATCTTTATATTTGGATTCAAAAAACCATTTCAAGACCCAGGACCAAGGCTGTCAACTCAGCAGTGTAGATGGAGCTGTCAGTGGGAATGTGTTCAGAACATCTCTGAGGAGGACCTGTTGCCAATACACAGCAGAAGCAACCCCTCCTCAGATTTGGAACGTCGGTGAAAATTCTTGTGAAGGATGTGAATTTGGAACATAATTCGGCAGAAAAGGTTTTGTACGCCAAAGAGCTAGTGGAATCTTTACGGTATGAGGCTAAATCAAAGCGGATCTCTAAAAAAAAAAGAAGGTCCATGGTGGGGCATCAGGAAACTTGGATAAATCGCACACCACTCCAAAGTCTATATCTGCATTGTTCAATGTGAAGAATACGAATTCCCAGGGGTGGATGAATTGGGGTGGTCATCGAACTTCTTTTGAAACTTGGGTCAAAACAGTCATACGCAGGGGTTTGGGGGTTCAGAGTTTAGAGACAAACAGTAGTTCCAGTCTGAAGCTATCGACGTCTATCATTTCATCATGGGAGCAAGAGTTACCCCATTTTTTTCGTTAAGCAAAACAAGTGAATGAAAATTGAATGAAATTTCGAAAAGAATGGTGACAGCACGCGCGCGCGCGTGTGTGTGTGTGTGTGTGGTGTGTGTGTGTGTGTGTGTGTGTGTGTGTGTGTGTGTGTGTGTGTGTGTGTGTGTGTGTGTGTGTGTGTGTGCATGCGCGTACGTGCACCAGTGAGAGTGTTGTAGGCGGGGAGGGGAGAGGAAGGTGAAAGGCATAGGGGAGCGGTAGGGCCAGAAGGTGGAGGCGAGGTGGGGGTGGGGGGGGGGGGGTATCTGTGGTGTGGTTTGCTAAGTCTGAATACTGTATCATGCTTTAAAACATGTTTTAATGAAGGGAAAATGCTGTATGACACAGAAAAAAAAGAGTTCATACATCTATTGCTTTATTAATTACAGAATGAGATGGATGATGCCACCGCTAAGAATCCGTCCCTCTCCCTAACCACACGCACACACACGCGCGCGCAGACACGTTTGCAATCACACACACACACACACACACACACACACACACACACACACACACACCACACACAACACACACACACACACACACACACAACACACACACAACACACACACACACACAAAACGTACGCACGCACTCACGCATGCACCCCCCCACACACACACACACACACACACACACACACACACACACACCACACACACACACACACACACAACACATACACACACACACACACACACACACACACACACACACACACACACCCCACACACACACACACACACACACACACACACACACACACACACACACACAAAATAACCCCCAACCCGCAACAGGCTTGTCCAACATTTGTGAACGTAAAGGACAGTCAATCAGGTGTGAACGTAAAAGGACAGTCAATCAGGTGTGAACGTAAAGGACAGTCAATCAGGTGTGAGCGTAAAGGACAGTCAATCAGGTGTGAGCGTAAAGGACAGTCAATCAGGTGTGAACGTAAAGGACAGTCAATCAGGTGTGAACGTAAAGGACAGTCAATCAGGTGTGAACGTAAAGGACAGTTAATCAGGTGTGAACGTAAAGGACAATCAATCAGGTATGAACGTAAAGGACAGTCAATCAGGTGTGAACGTAAAGGACAGTCAATCAGGTGTGAACGTAAAGGACAGTCAATCAGGCGTGAACGTAAAGGACAGTCAATCAGTGTGAACGTAAAGGACAGTCAATCAGGCGTGAACGTAAAGGACAGTCAATCAGGTGTGAACGTAAAAGGACAGTCAATCAGGTGTTAACGTAAAGGACAGTCAATCAGGTGTGAACGTAAAGGACAGTCAATCAGGAGAAGCAGCGGTAAACAGAGAAGACCTTCCATTTGTGAACGTAAAGGACAGTCAATCAAGAGAAGCAGCGGTAAAACAGAGAAGACCTTCCATTTGTGAACGTAAAGGACAGTCAATCAAGAGAAGCAGCGGTAAACAGAGAAGACCTTCCATTTGTGAACGTAAAGGACAGTCAATCAAGAGAAGCAGCGGTAAACAGAGAAGACCTTCCATTTGTGAACGTAAAGGAACAGTCAATCAGGAGAAGCAGCGGTAAACAGAGAAGACCTTCCATTTGTGAACGTAAAGGACAGTCAATCAAGAGAAGCAGCGGTAAACAGAGAAGACCTTCCATTTGTGAACGTAAAGGACAGTCAATCAGGAGAAGCAGCGTAAACAGAGAAGACCATTTGCAGTAGATTCTCCTGCGCGTGGGGAACCCCTGCAGGGCCCGCGCGGGATGGTGAGACACGTGGCAGATTTATTGGGCCATCCGGCAAACGTCAAGACCTGGTTTGATGTTTAGACTGAACACTAGACTCCGCCCTTCAGCAGCTGTTAATAAGCTCTTGAGGTTTCCTGTGATGGACATGGATTAGCCGTCTCTTCGTCCTGAAACCAGGTTAAGCGTCAATACAAGCTCGCTCTCTCTCTCTTCTCTCTCTCTCCTCTCTCTCTCTCTCTCCTCTCTCTCTCTCTCTCTCTCTCTCTCTCTCTCTCCCCGAGGAAGGGGCCAAGGAGAAGAGATGCGAGGAAAGGGGAAAGAGGTAGGGAGTATAATTATTAGCGTGGGTATGAGCTAAAGGGCTGCAACATTGTTTAAAAAGTCTCTCACTTATCCAAGGTATCTACTTCGTCGTACTCTTTAGGAGAGGGAAATTGGAGGGAGGGTAAGCGTGTGAGCACATCTCAAGAGAGAGACATACTGAGTGGTGATGGAGCAAAGCGGTGATTCTGACAGGCATGGCTTGCCATAGTGATGCAAACACAAAATCTCAAGAGAGAGACATTCTGGGTGGTGATAGAGCAAAGCGGTGATTCTGACAAGCATGGCTTGCCATAGTGATGCAAAAACAAAATCTCAAGAGAGAGACATTCTGGGTGGTGATAGAGCAAATCGTGATTCTGACAGGCATGGCTTGCCATAGTGATGCAAACACAAAATCTCGAGAGAGAGACATTCTGGGTGGTGATAGGCAAAGCGGTGATTTTGACAGGCATGGCTTGCCATAGAGATGCAAACACAAACTCTCAAGAGAGAGACATACTGGGTGGTGATGGAGCAAAGCGTTGATTTTGACAATCACGGCTTGCCATAGAGATGGAAACACGCGGAGACTTTCTCAGGCAATTGGACATTCAGGTGAAGGTCAAGCCGGTTCGCTGTGCTCTCAGGGACGCCATTCATTGCGTTCCCCTGACGTTTCTCCCATTGCCTCTTTCCGCTTGCGAAATCGATCCCAGCTTCTGTGCCCGTCATAGTTCTAGAGCTGCCATCACAAGGGGTGCAGTGCATGTCTCCTCCGGTGGGTTCGCCTCAAGAGACAAGGCCTGACAGATCTGCTGTCAGTAAACTACTGCATGACAGATTTGCTTCCTACAAACTCTATTGGAGACCAGGTATAGAGATACTGCGTTGCATGTCTGCTTGCTCGATACTCTATGACAAGCTGGATTGGTACACTTCAACCCGCGTGCATCAGTGAATCATCCGTGTGTGTGTGTGTGTGTGTGTGTGTGTGTGTGTGTGTGTGTGTGCGTGCGTGCGTGCGTGCGTGCGTGCGTGCGTGCGTGCGTGCGTGCGTGCGTGTGCATGCGCGTGCTAATACGTTCGTCTGGAGCCTTGGTGGAAGGTAGGTAAGTAGGTACTCGGTCAGTCGGTCAGTTAATTGCCTGCTTTCATGCTTGCTTGCTTGCTTGCTTGCTTGTTTGCTTGCTTGCTTGGCTGGTTTATTCAACAGATACTTTAACTGATTTTAAGGGGGTTGTTTTCTTTAAACTGCATGATGGATGAACAATAATCCAGATTCAACGGGCATGTGTATAAAGGTCTGCCGCTCAGCTTGCCTTTCTTATGCGTCCCTATAGGTACATACGTGAGTGCACCTGCGCGCAGTACTAAGCGATGGAGTATGCTGCTTGCAGTTCTTCCCATGACTTTGACAACAAACATTTTCTCAACCCTGGTGGTCTTTCTCCGCCCGTAATATGACAAAGGACACAGCATTCCATTTCGGCACATGACTTCCCAAGTTAAACATTCCTCGGCAGCTGCATAGAGGCCACTCTTTTACACCCATTCTTATCTTTTCAAAGGTGAAGAATCTAAGTGGTGCATTCCATGTCATGTTCCATTCACAGTGAAAGCTATTTGATTTAGAGTGTTGGGATTTGCACGATGTGAGACAAAAACACTTTACCGCAGACTCCATGAAAACCTTGTTCAGAGATGTCCCACCTGATGTGATCATTGAATTTCTGAAAGAGATTAAAGTTTTTCACTGATCTAAGATTTTACAGAAGAAAGACTTTTAAAAAATTTCCGGTGTGTTTTTAGAAGGTGCGTTGTCACGACCGACCCCTGGAGGTCTGCCCTGACAGGATCGGTCTAGGTGGGAGTGAAGGGAGTGACTGACCTCACACGCTCCGCAAGAGACCACACAATAAAGATTACGATACAACACCCATTTATTCACACCAGCAAAATAAACATTCCAACACACGCACCATGCACGATCACAATAAAGCACTCCAACGCACACAACATGCACAATCACGATCAAGCACTCCAACGCGCACAACATGCACAATCACAATCAAGCACTCCCACACCCACAACATGCACGATTATAAATAAATATTTCGCCATACGACGTACACGATCACAATTACAGCATTCCCGCACATATGACATGTACACAATTATAAAGAAATATTTCCAGTATTGACCCTTTCTCACACCACGGAGTGCGTCCACATCCCTGCCCCTGTCAAGTCCGCAGGAGCACCCTGTCGCACTAGGTGCTCCGAGCCGGGTTGGTTCTCGCAGGGAGTCGCCCAAAGCCGACACCCTCGACTCCCAAGCGGCAGTGAAGAGCGTGTCCGGGGGGGGGGGGGGGGGGACGTAGCTGTTACTGGAGGTCCTGGACGGGGTCCAGGCCGGCCAGTCGAGACGGCGGGCTCCCAATAAGAAAACAGGGGGGTTTAACCCAGAAAAGACCTTCCATTTGTGAACGAAAAGGACGGGCAAATCAAGAGAAGCAGGGGGAAAAACAGAGAAGCCCTTCCATTTTTGAACAAAAAGGGACAGTCAATCAAGGGGGAAGCAGGGGTTTTAAACCGAAAAGGGACCTTCCATTTGTGAAACGAAAAAGGAAAGTAAATCAGAGAAGCAGGGGAAAAAACAGAGAAGCCCTTCCATTTGTGAACGAAAAGGGGAAAGTCAATCAAAGAAGGCGGGGAAAAACAGAGAAGCCCTTTAAATTTGTGAACGTAAAGGACACCCAATCGGGAGAACCCAGCGGGAAAAATAGAAGACCATTTTCCCGTAGAATTTCCGGGCGCGGGGGGAACCCCCTGCGGGGCCGCGGGGGGGATGGTGAGACCGTGGCAAAATTTTTTGGGGGCCACCCGGCAAACGTCAAACCGGTTTAAATGTTAAACCCCCTGAACACTGGGCCCCGGCCCTTTTCCGACTGTTAATAAGCCTGAGGTTTCCTGTGATGGAATGGATTACCGTCTCTTCGCCCCTAAAAAACCAGGTTAAGCAAAAAATACAAGTCTCCCCTCTCTCTCTCTTTTCCCCCCTCTCTCATTTCCCCCTCTCTCTCTCTCTCTCTCCCCCCCCGGGGAAAGGGGGCCCAAAGGAGAAAAGATTGCGGGGAAAAGGGGGGGAAAAAGGGGTAGGGAATATAATTATTAGCGGGGGGTATAAAGCTAAAAGGGCGGGCAACATTTTTTTAAAAAGTTTTCCCCACTTATCCAAGGTATATACTTTTTCCGTACTCTTTAGGAGGGGAAAAATTGGGGGGAGGGTAAGGGTGTGAAGAAAATTCTGGGGAAAAGAGAAATCTGATTGGTGAGGGGCCCCAAAGCGGTAAATTCTACAGGCGGGCCCTTGCCATAGGAGGGAAAAAACACAAATTCAAAAAGGGAGAGACTTTCTGGGGGGTGATAGAGCAAAGCGGTAATTTCCTGAAAAAGGAATGGTTTCCCAAAGTGTGCAAAAACAAAATCTCAAGAAAAGGGAAATTCGGGTGGGGATAGAGCAAATCGGTGATTCTGACAGGATGGCTTGCCATAGTGTTTGCAAAAAAAAATTCTCGGGGAGAGAAAACATTCTGGGTTGGGGAAAAGAGCAAAGCGGTGTTTTTGGGACAGGCATGGCTTGCCATAGGATCCCAAAACAAACTCTCAAAGAGAGACATACGGGGTGGTGATGGAGCAAAGCGTTGATTTTGACAATAAAGGCTTCCCATAAGATGGAAACAGCGGGGGACTTTCTCACAATTGGACTTTTCGGGTTAAAAGGTTTCAAGCCGGTTCGCGTCTCTCAGGGCCCCCTTTTTCATTGCGTTCCCCCTGAGTTTTCCCTTTGCCTTTTTCCCGTTGCGAAACCGTTTCCCAGCTTCTGTGCCCTCAAAAGTTTTGAAGCCCCAAATCAAAGGAGGGCAGGAAATTGTCTCCCCGGGGGGTTTCGCCTCAAGAGAAAAGGGCCTTCCCAGATCTGCTGTCAGTAAATTCTGAAATGACAGTTTTGCTTCCTACAAACTCTTTTGGAGACCAGGTATAGAATACGGGCGTTGAAACCCCCTGCTTGCTCGAAAAACCTATGACAACTGGATTGTCCCCACTTCAACCCCCCGGGGAATCAGTAATCACCCGTTTTTGTGTGTGTGTGTGTGTCCCGTGCGTCGTGCGTGGGGCGTGCGTGCGGGGCGTGCGTGCGTGCGTGCGGCGTGGTGTGAAGCGGCGCTAATCCGTTCGTTGGAGCCTTGGGGGAAAGGGTGGGGTAAGTAGGAAATTTCGGTCGTCGGTCTTTTAAATTGCCTGCTTTCATGTTGTTTGGCTTGTTTGCTTGCTTGTTGGGGGTTTTATTCAACAGATACTTTAACTTTTTTTAAAGGGGGTTTTTTTCCCTTTAAACGCATAGGGGATGAACAAAAACCCGATTTAAAACGGGCATGTGTAAAAAGGTCGGGCCGGGCCTCAGCTTGACTTTTTTATGCGTCCCTATAGGTACATAGTGAGTGCACCTGCCCCGCAGTACTAAGCGATGGAGCAGGGCGCTTGCAGTTTTTCCCATGACTTTGACAAAAAACATTTTCTCCCCGGCCGGGGGCTTTCTCCGCCCGGTTTAAAAAAAACCCCCCTTTTTTCCCCCCCCCTTTTTTTTCCCCGGGTTAAAACCCCTTTTTTTTCCCCCCCTTTTTTTTAAAGGGAAAATTTTTTCCTTTTTTTTCCCAAAAAAAATTTTTTTTTTTTGGGGGGGGGGGGGGGGGGGGGTTTAAAAACCCCTTTTCCCAAAATTTAAAAAATTTTTAAAACCCCCCCGGGTTTTTTTTAAAAATTAAATTTTTAAAAAAATTTTTTTTTAAAAAATTTTTTTTAAAAAAAATTTTTTTTTTTTTGGGGGGGGAAAAAGGGGGTGTGGTTTTGGGGGGGGGTTTTTTTTTGGTGGGGGGGGGGCCCCCTGGGGGGGGTGCGGGGGGGTTTTTTGTGTGGGGGTGTGGGGTTTTTTTTGTGTGTGGGGGGGGGGGGGGGGGGGGGGGTTTTTGTGTTTTTTTGGGGGGGGGGGGTTTTTAAAAAGGGCCCCCCCCAAACCCCGGTTTTGGCCTTTGGGGGGGGGAAAAAACCAATTTTTTCCCCCCTTTTTGGGGGGGGGGGGGCCCCGGGGGGGTTATGGGTTTGGGGGGTTTTCCCGGGGGGGTTTTTTTTTTTTTTTTTTGGAAAGGGGGGGGCCCCCCGGGGGCCTTTGGGGTTTTTTAAAAAGGGAACCCCCCCGGGTTTCCCTTTTTTCTTATGCATAAAACCCCCAAAAAACACTTCTCGGAAACCCCAAAAAAAATTTTTTTCCCCAAAAACAAAAACCCCCCAAACCCCCCAAAAAAACCTTTTTTAAAAACCCCCAAAAAAAACCCCCCGCTTTAAAGCCAAAAAAACATTTTTTAAAAAACCCCAAAAAACCTTTTTTAAAAAACCTAAAAAAACCTTTTTTAAAAAACCCCCCAAAAAAAAAAATTTATTAAACCCCTTAAAAAAATTTTTAAAAAATTTTTAAAAAAATTTTTTCCCCCCCTTTTTTCCCCTTTTTTAAAAAAAAATTCCAAAAGGGGAAAAAAAATTTTTTAAAAAAAACCCCCAAAAAAAAATTTTTTTAAAAAAAACTGAACAAACACTTTAAATTTTTGCCTACCAAAAAATTTTTTTTAAAAAACCCCCAAAAAAAAAAAATTTTCCCCCCCCAAAAAAAAAAATTTTTTTCCCCTTTTCCCCCCAAAAAAATTTTTAAAACCCCCAAAAAACCCCCCCAAACCCCCAAAAAAAAAAAAACCCCGGGAAAAAAAGGCCCTTTTTTAAAAAACCTTTTAAAAAAAAAAATTTTCCCTAAATTTTTTGGGCCCCCTTTTTTAAACCTTTTAAAAAAAGGGGGGAAAAAAACCCTTTTTCCTTTGGGGGGATTTTGGGGGGGGGGGGGGGGCCCCCCCCCCCTTTTTTTTTAAAAAAAAAAAGGGTTTAAAAAAAATTTTTTTTTTAAAATTTTTACCTTTAAAAACCCTTTTCCCCCCCCGGGGCCCCCCCCCCAAAAACCCCTTTTCCCCCCAAACCCCCCTTTTTGGGGCCCCCCTTTTTTTTTAAAAGGGTTTAACCCCCCCCCCCTTTTTTTTTAAACCCCCCCCCAAAAATTTTTCCCCAAAAAAAAAAAAAATTTTAAAAACAAAATCCCCCAAAAAAAAAAAACCCCCCCCCCCTTTTTTTTTTTTTATTTTAAAAAAAACCCCAAAAAAAAAGGGGGGGTTATTAAAAACCCAAAAAAAAAAGGGGTTTGAAAAAAAAAAAACCCAAAAATTTTTTTTTAAAATTTTTTAAATTTAAATTTTTTTAAAAAAAAACCCCCCGGGGAAAAAAAAAAATTTTTTTCCCCTTCCCCCCCAAAAAAATTTAAAAATTTTTTAAAACCCCCCCCCCCCCCCCCAAATTTTTTAAAAAAAAAACCCCCCCCCAAAACCCCCTTTTTTTTCCCCCCTTTTAAAATTTTTTTTTAAAACCCCCGGGGGTTTTTCCCCCCCAAAAAAAAAAATTTTTTTTTAAAAAAAAACCCCCCCCCCTTTTTTTCCCCCCCTTTTTTAATTTCCCCCCGGGGAAAACCCCCCCCTTTTTTTTCCCTTTTTAATTTTCCCCCCCCCCAAAAACCCCCTTAAAAAATTTTTTTAAAAGGGAAACCCCCCCCCCCCCCCCCCCAAATTTTTTTTTTCCCCCCCCCAAAGGGGTTTTTTTTTTCCCCCCCAAAAAATTTTTTCCCCCCTCCTTCCCCTTTTTTTCCCCCCCCTTTTTCTTTCTTTCCCTTTCCCTTTTCCCCTTTCCCCCTCCTTAAAATTTCCCCCCCCTTTTTTCCCCCTTACCCCCCCCCTTTCCCCTTTTTTTCCCCCCCCCCTTTTTTCCCCCCCCCTTTTCCCCCCCCCCTTTTCTTTTCCCCCCCCCCCCCCCCCCCTTTTTTTCCCCCCCTTTTTTTAAACCCCCCCCCCTTTTCCCCCCCTTCCCCCTTTTTTCCCCCCCCTTTTTTTCCCCTTTTTTTTCCCCCCCCCTTTCCCCTTTTTCCCCCCCCCCCCCCAAAAAAATTTTCCCCCTTTCCCCTTCCCCCCCTTTCCCCCCCCCCCTTTTCCCCCTTTTTTTCCCCCCCCCCTTCCCCTTTCCCCCCTTTCCCCCCTTTTCCCTTTTTCCCCTTTTTTCCCCCCCTTTTTTTCCCCCCCTTTTCCCCCCTTTTCCCTTTTTCCCCCTTTTTTTCCCCCCCCCTTTCCCCCCCCCCCCCAAAAATTTTCCCTTTTCCCCCCCCCCCTTTCCCTTTCCCCCTTTCCCCCCCCCTTTTTTTTTTTTCCCCCCCCCCCCCCCCTTTCCCCCCCAATTTTTTTTCCCCTTTCCCCCCCCCCTTATTCCCCTTTTCACCCCCCTTTTTTTTTTTTTCCTTTCCCCTTTTCCCCCCCTTTTTTTTTTATTCCCCCTTTCCCCCCAAAATTTTTTTCCCCAACCCCCCCCCAAAAAAAAATTTTTTTTTTTTTTTCCCCCCCAAAAAAATTTTTTTTTTTTGAAAAAAACCCCCGGGGGCCCTTTTTTTTTTTTTTCCCCCCCAAAAAAAATTTTTTTTTTAAATTTTTTAAATTTTAAAAGGAAAATTTTTTTTTTAAACCTTTTTTTTTTGGGTTTTTTTTATTTTTTTAAAAATTTTTTTTTCCCCTTTTTTTTTTGGGGTTTTTTTTTTTTTTGGGGAAAATTTTTAAAAAATTTTTTTTTTTTTTGGGTTTTTTTCCCCTTTTTAAATTTTTAAATTTTTTTTTTTAACCCCTTTTTTTAAAAAATTTTTTTTTTTTAAAAAAATTTTTTTCCCAAATGTTCCCAAAAAACCTTTTTTTGTTGGGGGGTTTTTTTTTCCCCCCCCCCCCTTTTCCTTTAGGAAAGGGTTTTTTTAAAAAAATTTTTTTTCCTTTTTTAAAAAAATATGAACACTCCCCACCGTATCCTACTCTTCATTCCCATTTCAAACTTCCATTCCTTTCTCCCTCCCCTGTACTCTCCCACCTTATTCAACTCTTCATCCATTTCACCTTATCCCTACTCTTCATCCCATTTCACATTGGGGGGGGGGGGCTTCCATCCTTCTCCTCCTGTCCTCACCCCACCTTATTCTACTGTTCATCCATTTCACACATCCATTTCTCTATCTCGCTCCTTAACTCTCCCCAGCCTTATTCTACTCGTCATCCCATTTCACACTTCCACTTCCTTCTCTCTCCCACCAGTATTGTCCAAGACATGATCGAATGTGGTGATCGAATTTCATTAGGACACAACAATCAGTGATGTCCACATATAGTGGTAGGCTTAATATCACCTGCCCAACAAGACATAACGTTTGTCCTGTTTATGTTTGTGTATTCCTGACGAAGAAGAAGAAGATTGTCATGGCCGTAGAAGTCCGTACATCATTAATGTGTATATTCCCCATTAATTACATCAACATCCATGTTTTATTTCTGTCCCTGGTCAATTCTATCAGTTATTTGGTTTTTCTCTTTCAAACATATTAGGCCCATGAGAATTCGTGTGGAATTTTACTGTTTCTTATGCATTTGTTTCCAGTTATGCAACATATGGATTTCAGTTAAACGTCATTTTTGACATTGACTCATTCAAAAACCACTTAACTGTGAATGTCGTTTTTTTACCTAATTATGCCATAAATTCTTATATAGCATCCGCAAAGCTTGTCTCCGAACAAAACAACTTTGTCGCTTTAAAGCCTGAAATTGTGGCCATGATTTTCCTCATCATGTAGGTCGTAGAGGAGGGTTTAAAAAACTGCTAACCCGTCCTCATTTTTCCATCATTCAAGTAAGGGCAAATGAAATAAAATCTATCTGTAGTGGGTGGGGGGGGGGGGCTTTGTTTTGCGTGTATAAGTATCAAAAACCTGTTTTTGTTTTTCTGGCTGAAAATTGTAATAATACAACGATCTTCCCAACGCAATTTAGGGTGAGTATTGCAGTTACTTTTTCCATGAATAACATCTGTTTCGTCAAAGATATGACACTACAGACTAATCTCTCCACACTACATCACATCTCTAATCCATGAGGACACCGTATTTACAAAAATGGAAAAGATAAGTATATAAATAAAATATGAAGCCTGAGAAGAAAACCTCGTGGATAAGACTAGAACATTCCTAAACCATAAATATGATCTAACAAGTCTGTCGATAGTCAGTCTATCTGTCTGTCTGCCCTACCTGTATGTCGTGTCTGTCTTTGTCCGTCTGTCTATGTCTTGTCTGATTTTTCTTTGTGTTTTCCTCGAAATATAATCCCAAACCAATTATGTGGGATCTCCACAAACGTTTAACCGTGTGGGTTTTTTTTCGTTCAGTTATCTTCAGCTGATAACGTGTGTAATGTTTCAAGATGTGAAATGGGCGGAAATGCTATCAAGAGATCTTGTTCGCAAACAAAGAGATGGATTACGAAGTGAAAGGCGGGAACCGCCCATTAAGGTGTGTCCACACAATGAGGTAATAGAAAATGGAGCACTGCCTCCATAAAAACTTTCCAAGAGTCTGAGAGAAAGAGGAGGTAGGAAGGGGGGGAAAGAAGGGGTGAGGAGGGGGGTGGGGCTTTTTCACTTTGAGTGAAGACTCACTTGATCGCACATAATCGCCCCGGGGGGGGTGTGGGGTCCTGGTTTCCGGGCAATATCTTCCATTGTAATTTTCCTGGTGTCCACGCGATACGCTTCGCTCCAGGACCAGGCTTGCAGTGGCAACATATACGACGTGTTTTAGTGTCACTGTTCCTTCAATCATGCATCGCAGCGTAATGGAGTAGTAAGCCTGGCCATTGATTTGTTGCATGCACAATGGTGAGTGCGATGAAACACACCACAAATAGAGTGAGCGAGAGAGAGAGAGAGAGAAAGAGGGAGATAGAGACAAGCTCTCTTCTCTGACCTCTGTCTCTTCTCTCCGTCATCCTCTCTCTCGTCTCTCTCTCTCTCTCTCACCTCTCTCACTCACTCTCTAACTACAAACAGCCGCGAGCGCGCGCTCACGACAAACACACCACACACACACACACACACAACACACACACACACCACACACACACACCACACACACATACATACAAACATACATACCAAATACACGCACACACAAATACACACAGGCATACACCCACACACCACACCCACACCCACACCACACACACACACACACACACACACACACCCACACACACACCCACACACCCTGACTGACTGACCGACTGACTGACTGAAACCATTTACAGTCAGATTAACAAAGTGTTGTACTGACATGAGAAAAAAACAACTAATATTCATATTAATGAGAAAACGAAAATAAATCAAAATAAACATCTGAATGACATAAAATCAACAAAGGAAAAATAACAGTGAAGCATTTACCATTATAAATAAAATGATAAAATCGGAAATTGATAACAATGAAACAATAACTCCTTAACTGTACTGAAAATTTAAAAAACATTAAAAGAATTAAAAATTAAAAAATAAAATTAAAAATAATCCTTCTCAATCTCCTCTCAGAAGACCATAAAAAAGAATAAAAGGACCCCCCACCCCAAAGCAATGCACACAAACACCACACACACACACACACCCCCACACACAGCACACACACACATATATATCTATAATAATATAAATATATATAATATATATATATATATAAATATATATAATCCCAGACATACCCTCACCACACACCCACCCCCACCCACCCACTCACACACACACAACACACACACACAACACACACACACACTACACAACACTCTACACACACACACCCACACACACACACACACACACACACACACACACACACACACACACACACACACAAAAACACACAAACCACCCATCCCCTCGCTCCTAGTCACGTGTAATGCTTGCACGCAACATATAGTCACTCACACACAACAAATAAAAACAAACCTCACTCTCTCTCTCTCTCCTCCTCCTCTCTCTCTCTCGTCCATCTCTCTCTCTCTCTCTCCTCGCATGCACACCCACACACACACAACACACACACACACAACACACACGCCACACAACACACACACACACACACACACAAAAATCCGTCCCCCCCTCACCCTACACACACTCAAAGCATATCCACAACAAAAAACGAATGACGTACGCACAACAAACAATCACATATGAACAAAACCAAGTTCTCCTCTCTCTCATCTCTCTCTCTCTCCTCATCCTCTCCTCACTCTCTCTCTCTCTCCTACTCTCATCTCTCTCTCTCTCTCATCTCTCTCTCTCTCTCTCTCTAGCGCGCGCACAACCTATCAAAATTTCCTAAATGAATCATGCGACCTAGTTCACGTGAGAGTCGACAGCTATGTCATGTAAACAACTCTTCTCTACTGTACAACAGACCACAAAACAAAAAAAAAATAAATAAAAAAAAAACAAACAAAAAAATCCCGTTAGAAAAATCTGCCAAGTGATGAGACGGATCAAATTCACAGCCAAAGTGGCTAGACCCCACCCATTTCTTGGGGGGACAAACACACTATGTAATGTAAAAGGACATGTTTTAGACAAAATTTATCATGAAGACATTGAAATACGCATTTGTTAATGAACATTCAAGTAAAACATGAGATAAGTTCAAGGCTTTGACCACAGACACACAAAGGAGACAGGTTTTAAAAACCTGCCTAACCAACCATCCACCCGTAAACTGTGCATAAATTTCGATTCGGCATAGAAACCTGGCGACAACTACAATGACTGCAGGTGGCAGACAAATCCCATCTGTTCTTCTGAATGACAGCTTCAAGGTACTGTGTTCCTCTCTGGTCCCAGAGTGCTTTTGTCAGAAATTGTTTATTTCAAGAAAGCGAATGATGAATATCACATAAAACTGTATTCGATTTGCACCTTGAACCCTCTTTTGCACAGGTATCAGCCAGATCATTCCTCGAAGATTGCAAGTGACCGGGTAACCTAATAATGTTAATTTAAGAACCCTCCATTATTAACTGATAAATAAATAAAAAATTTCACTGGCGAGTATCAGGACGACTGATGTATTTTGAAGGTGTAAAGCGTTAAAGCAGACTTGGAAACTGACAAATCATAATTTCTGGTAAGACTTGCATTTATCAAGAATCAAAATTGATAGCATTCATAAGAGCATAATAACTCAGCATTGAAAATAGAACAAACCTTTTTTTTTATTTTTTTTATTTTATTTTTTTTTTTTTATTTTTTTTTTTTTTTTATATTTTTTATTTTGTTTTTTTTTTATTTTTTTTTTTTTTTTTTTATTTTGTTTTTTTTTTTTTATTTTTTTTTTTTTTATTTTTTTTTTTTTTTTTATTGTAATATGAAATCTTTTTCAATGTTAAGTAGGGAAGGTATCACGAACAGCACAGTACATGAACTGACAGAACCATCAGTGAAAATATGCAGATAAGTTTCATATTCAGCTGTAAATCAATTCTTTAACAGATAAAGGCCAAGCAAAAGTGGATTCTCATTTTTAGTAATATCACCAAAGGAATAGAAAATATCTGCTTGCTCATCAGCCAAAGGGGGAAAGGGTATATGGTCATTTTTAACAATGGTTTCAAGAGAAAAGTCGCATGATGTAAAAAGAACCAAATAATCAGACAATGAAGTATATGCTTTTCTTTATTCCGTTTCTCATCTAGAAACGTACTGGTTTTCCATCAAGTTCAGAAGTAAAATGCGTTAGGGACTGTTCTTGCTCGTACGAGTAGCTACCAAGCAAAGAGCATCCTATTGCCTCATTTAAAGGTAACACTCTTCCTCCTCCTCTGTAAGTCAATCATTGATGCCTGCATCACTTGGAAGCCCCAAAGCAATTTTTAAGTGCTTAAGGAATCAATACAGTTAACTTTTTTAAATCAGCTTTGGGCAGTAAAGAATACTTCTTGACCATAACTTACAATCGTAACGAACTGTCCCTAAGGCGACAAGGAAAAGATTAGTATCCATAATTTATCAGAGGGATTCCATATGACTCGCCAGCAATGCAATTTTCTTTCTTTTTGCCTTTTCCACAAGATGATTATATTTTTTACAGAACAAAATAATTTATAGTGAAAAATCACGCCTAGAAATTTTTACTTGCTTACTTGGGAAAATGAAAGAATCACCTATTATTACTATTTACAGCATCCTACCTTCATAATCGATATTTTTCTTTGTATATACAATAAAAACCGATTTGTTCATTGATTAAGTAAAAACCGTTTTGAAATCAAATAATCAACAAGTTTACTGAACCACCGCGAATTGAACTGCTCAACAACTTTATACGGCTTGATTGTTTTGTTTTTTTTTGTAAAATTTATAAATTACATTATAATTTACATTTTTCCACATTGCAATATCATCTGCATAATCATTTAAATTTGCCCCGCCTTTTCGTGTCTATCAGGTTAAGATCATAAAGCATCAATGAGAAGAGGATTGGAGCAATTAACACATCCTTGATGGACACCCATGTAAACATATTCTTTACTTGACAGCACACCCATTTGGTTTTACCTTGCAGCGTTATCTCCCCGTTAAAAATGATTGTAAAAACATGTGGAACCGACCTTTAATCCCAAATTCACGATCCTTGGACAATAATTAAAAATGGCACACGAATCGAACGCTCTAATGAATATCAAAAATCGTGGCTTAAGTGTATGAGTGTCGCTTAGCCAAGGCTTTTTTGACGTGTGCTAAAAGACTAACATGATCAGTGACACCTCTCCCTTTTCTGAAACCAGCTTGAAATAATGGCAAAATCCATTCTTTTCAAGGAAAGGAGACTTTTAATGCTGCGCTGACGGCTTTAACAATCCAGCTTTTAAGGCCTTAGATTTCGCATCCACGGCGACGTTCACACGCAATATACCAGCCCCCACTTCCATGGTTTTGATGCTCTTTTGGATGATTCTTTAATTCGACTTTTGGGGAATTGCAGAAATCGCAGCGGTGCTGGAGTTAAAGAATCGCCAAGAATTATCCCATTGGTTTCAGCAGTCCTAATTCCATTATCCAGTCAGCTTCACCATTTAGACACTCCATCTGGATTAAAACAGTTCAAAATGTTGAATATTTACCATCACCTTAATTTCCCTATACAGCAACGAATATAAACGTTTTGGTCTGTTGAAGAACACGGTGTTTGGCACGGTTGATGCATGCGATTTACAAGCTACATGTGGTAGCAACTTTTATTTAACGTTGGCTTTTACCTCATCATATAACAGTGGGTAGAAGAAACCGTTAAACTTGGTTAAAGTCATTTTGTGGCAATCAATGACTGAAGCACAACTAACCAAAAGATCGCTTCTGCAAAATAAATTTCCAAATATACAAAATTGCACTTACTTCCTACAGTTCCATTGTAGAAACGAGCAAATACCAGTAGGTGTTACCATTGTTCATGCCTCCATACACATCATGTTATTCGTAAGAAAAGGACTATAACTCGAGATATCAGCAACGAAGAGAACTCCAAAAACGGATTACATTAGACAGAACAATCTCTTGGAACGTTCATTATGAGTTTCCAGACAGGCATTGGCAGAATTGATATTCAATTCCAATGCTTGGCGAAGTCATAGACATCAGACATTTTAGTTAGATGGTCCAAAAAATCACTGAGAGATTTTCAAGATACATTAAAATCTTTTCACGATCAAAATTTAACAGATTGGTTTTTTTTAAAACGAACTTGAAGAGTCAGAGACTTTTCTTTTCAGAGTACAGTCATTTGGGCAGCAGTTTTCGAAGTTTTTGATGTCTGTCCTATACTTGTCTGATTGTGACGGTCAATACTAGTTTGATTTGAACTGTCAGTATGAGTTGGTAAAATAACGTGTGCCCCAGATTGGTAGAGGGGCTAGAATTCCAACAAGTGGCAAGCGGGGGGGGTTGATTACCTTTTATCATTTCCTACACACACACACACACACACACCACACACACCTCACCATACATGCGCGCGCCAGTCCAATCTTTGTAAACGTACTGCACTGATGTCCAAAATTAAAAGCTTGGTTTGTCAGAACCGCAAGGAAATTGCAATCAATACTGTCAGTGTGTCTGTCCCTCACCTCACGATCGCTTTGTTATGATTGATTGTTCCATTGTTCCTGGCCTCATTTTTCGACATTTCGTTTACGACGTGGGCCATTCCACAAATGGCCCTCGTTCGACCGTGAGTAAAGTTTCCTTCCTCACGTGGCTGGTCAGAGGTGATATCGATCCAGAGAAAAGCTATCTTTCCCTCACGTGGCTGTCATATGTGATAACGATCATGAGAGTAAAGTTCCTTCCTCACGTGGCTTCAGAGGTGATATCGATCATGAGTAAAGCTCCTTCCCTCACGTGCAGTCAGAGTTGATAGCGAATCATGAGTAAAGTTTCCTTCCACACGTGCGGTCAGAGGAGATTATCCGATCATGACTACAGTTCCTTCCTAACGTGCTGCCTGAGGTGAATTGATCATGAGTAAAAGTTCCTTCCTCACGTGGCTGACAACAGTGATAAAGATCATGAGTAAAGCTCCCTTCCTCACGTGTGCTGACAGAGTGATATAGATCAAGATTCCCTCAGACAGTAGATAATGCCTGAACGAGATCAATAAAAGCGTTCCACCTCTGCTTTTTTTTTTATTTTTTTTTTGCTTTTTATTTTCTTTTTTCTTTTTCATCTTCTGCCGTATCTTTATCAACATCCGCAATTAGAAATTGAAAAAGCAACACCCACACACACAACACACACAACACAACACACTCACACACACACACACCCACACACACACACACACACAAACACGTGCGCGCGCGCGCACGCACACAACACACACACACACACACCCACACACAACGCGCGCGCGCGCGCGCACGTACGCCGCACACACACACACACACAAGCAAAGCAAGCGCGCGCGCGCGCCAGCGCTGACACGCACACACACACACACACACACACAACACACACACACACACACACACACACACGACACGACGCACGCACGCACGCACCGCAACGCACACATATTCACACACACACACACACACAAACTCGTGCGCGCGCGCGCTTTCCACCGCACCACGCACGCACAGCGCGCCACCACACACACACACACGACAACTCACACACACACACACCAGCTATTCCAATCATCCTGTAGGCGAATCTGAGTGTACGTCAAAGCCGATATTTTTTAATTACGGCCGTGGACAAATATCAATAGAAGTCGACATGAATCTATTCAATACAGAGCGACATCACTTCCGTTTAATTAATTGCTAAACGGGTGCCGCTGCACGGGTACTAACTTTCGCGGATCGCGGGATCAAAGTGTGAGAGGACAAGGATGGCATTCAGGTGTTATTTCCAGGAACCCCGTTTGGAGTCTAAGGAAAACACATTCTGTACATTATAACATGAGCTTTGCACACGATACGCTAGGACACAAACCAACTAACACCACGCTTGGATCAAAAGGTAAACATCAACAAAGACACACAAACAAAGGAAATAGATGTAGAACAGAATTCTTCTGAGGTATGGGATCCACAGATGACCAAATTGGTACGTCGTCTTTGATTTAAAAGACATGCTTCAATGTAAGTATAAAATATTTAGGTCTTTGCTGACATAATTTACGACTTTATTGGCAATGAAAATCCTCCTTCTTTTTTTCTTCTTCTTTTTTATTTCCTTCTGCTTTTTCTCTTGTTTCTTGTTCTTGCTGTTGTTGTTTGTTGTTGTTGTTGTTGTCTTGGTTCTTGTTCTTCTTCGTCTTCTTTCTTTCTTTCTTTCATTTTTTTCTTTGTTGCTTTTCTTTCCTTCTTTCTTTATTTCTTTTGTCTTTTCTTTCTTTCTTTCTTTCTTTCCATCGCGCCTAGAATCAATCTGGTACTGCGAAGTCACCAATGACAAGATTTTTAGGTTGTGTGACCATTGGCAGTCTCACCATAAAAGGTATCCATAAGAATGGTCAAACACCTAACACCGCTTTGCCTGCGTTTTTTCCCTAGCTTTTTTGTTTGTTTTAACTATTTTGGTGAGTCATTCTTCCCGCAAGTCCCTTCTGGCTTACCTCTGTAAAAATAAAGTCGGATTTCAGATACGAATGTCATTTCGTGTTGTTTTTTTTTTTCCCTTTTTATAAAGGTCTGCGTTCACGCGCCGGTCCCGTGGTTTAAAATCTCAATTGAAGAACTTCAGGAGAATAGAATCTGCACTGAAGTTTCATCAAGGAGAAATCTCCTCCAGCTTGCTGTCCCCAACAGCAGGGCTTGAACACAGGGTCCTAAAAACAAACAAAACAAAACAAAAACACTAAAACAAACAAAAACCAAATGTTCCTGTCCCCTTGGCCGAGCACACCCCTTATTTTAGGTGCTTTATTGTTGTTTGTTGTTGTAGTTGTTGTTGCTGTTGTTGGTTTTTTGTTGTTTGATGTTGTTGTAGTTGTTGTTGTTGTTGTTGTTGTTGTTGTTGATAGTTTTTTGGGGGGGTTATCAAAACAACACTGACAGCTATCCTGCTGACAAATGTAATTAATCATCACGTGAGAACGTGTGTCCAGTCGCCTAGTATCATTATCTCCACACAGTAGATAAGTATCCAACAATGAGAATGTTCAGTTATTCTACCTATTGATAGGTTGTCCCCATGGTATTAAAAACGTTCATTTTCTACACATGGGGATAAGGCTTCTTCTGTGGTATGACGTCATATTCTATAGGCAGTGATGATATCTATATTAAACTTTCAATCTATTGTCTACACAAAAGTGGAGGTGTTCTGTGTGTGTTTTGTGTGTGTTGTGAGTGTGTGTGAGTGTGTGTGTGTGTGTGTGTGTGTGTGGTGTGTGTTCTTTGTGTGTGTATCATCTTTTATACATAGTGAGTGGGTATCCTATCTGTTTTATATTATTTAAATCATGTTGAATAGGTTGTCCTGTGGTTTTAAAATTAGTTTTCTTCATAGAGTGATAAATGTCCTAGTTTTATGAATCATTGTTTTTGCCATAGTGAAAGCTGGCGCACAAATATAGGTTTTAAAGTGATGATACGTGTCCTAACAGCTAAAACGTCTTTTCCTGCACACTGTGATGCCTATCCTTATTCTTTTACTTCTTTTTTTAAACATGGTGCTAAGATGTCTACAGTTATATGTCATGTGTGTACGTGATGAACGATGACATGATGTTAAAAGTCCTGTTTATGTCAAATAGCGATAGGAGTCCTTACTTATAGCACATTTTTCTTTACGTGGTAGTAAATGTCCTACAGTTATAATTGGCTTTCTTCACATGGTGAAAATTGTCGTATGGCGAATTTTTACTACGTAAAGATAGGTTTATCTATGGTTGTTGGGCAATGTTTTTCACATCATTGATATGTTTACTTGCGTATAAGGCCCAATTTATTGTCCATCATGATACGTTTACTAAATGCTTATAGGGCATCTTTCTCACATTATGACTGATTTTCTATGGTTATAGGGCATGTTTTTTTCCACATCATGATAGGTTTACTATGCTTATAGGGCATCTTTACTCACCCTTTGACTGATTTTCAATGGTTATAGGGCATGTTTTTACACATCAAGAAAGGTTTACATGCTTATATGGCATCTTTCTCACAATTATGACTGATTTTCATGGTTATAGGGCATGTTTTTTCACATCAAGAAAAGTTTACTAAGCTTATAGGGCATCTTTCTATCCACATTATGATTGTTTGTATGGTTTGTGTCTTAAAACTGTTCAATACTCAATGAACGTGCTCAGATATTTCCTCTGTACATATGAATTATAAACAAGATTTCGGCATAGACCTTTCCCACAGTACGACCAGTGAAGAAACATTTAGCAGAAATTCCAACGACAACAACTTCTCCTAGAAAGAATAACCGGGACCCCCCGTTCGTCGCCTGACTGTGCCTTTGAGAATATTTTTAACCATCAGCTAAATACTAGTACCTTACCCTGGATTCGAACTATCGCCGCAACAAGAACTGCAGTCTGATAGATGTGGCGAACTGAGATGAGAACACAATGCCTTCAAGCCTAAGTCACGTTGAACCTTAACATTTGACAAATTTCAGTAAGAAACTCTCAAAGGATTGACGTACACAGACTTGTTTCGTGGAGTGGCCACACATCCGTAGTTGTAAAATCTACAAAATCATAGGATAGTCTTTCCGTGAAAAAATGTGAGTCCACTATAGTTGCAGATCATTTCCTTGACATAGTGGGTTTTATGACTTATAGATAATATTCGCATGCATGGATATGGGTTTATTTAAGGTTTTAGGCCATTTCCCATGCCTGGCTGTGGATATTTGATGGTTAAAGTCATGTTTCCATGGTATTGATGCCTTATGATTAATATATCTCTTCTATATACCTTTATCTCTCCGTCGTATCATACAGGTCATTTTCTTCACACGGCAATATGTGTACTGTGTTTTTGGGCTTCTTTTCTATACATGGACATAGATATTTAAGTTATCCGATGAATTTATACATAATGAATAGATGTACAATGCCCAGAGCTCATTTTCCTCTCACATGGCTGTGGCGTTCTACTGAATATAGGACATTTTCTTCGCATAATGATCGTTGACGCCTGTTAGCTTATTCTTGCCTTCTAACATAGCTCTGGAGCATTGTCTTTACTCTGGAAAGATACATGAGTATGAATTACCTCAATCGTACTCAGCCTGTTTCTCCACTGGTGGCCGACCGCCCTCTCCTGCAGATGGGCCGTGGAATAGCTCCCAGAGCTGAGGAGAATACCCGTGTCCCATTGCCTGAGTCCTTTATGCTTGCCCTGCCTCTAACTAGGTACTCAAACATATCTCTGTCTCACCTAGTTTTCTGATTAATAAACAACTCCTAGACGTCTAGTGAATTGTCCAAGCGTTCAAAATCACTTGGTGCACCACATTCATTCATGCGTGTCTGATGTTAAGGCTTGGACAGTAACACAGTACCACCAGTTGAATATTGACAAGCACAGATAGATCTTGGTTTGCAACACAAAGGTTCTTCCCCCTGTGATTGTCCCAGCAATCTAACCACCTTGACAGCGCTCACATTCGCTCCATCTAAGTTTGTTCGTCCATCTTGATGTTTGCCATTTGATGATACCCATTAAATTCCACGGTTGCATCTCCAACTTCTGACGCGGTAGAATCTGAAATCTGGCTACAATTATGCCTTTTCCGGGGCAAATTCTGTCAGAGGATGCGACAAAACCTTAGCTGTTCTTTTGGTTCTATCACGGTCCGATCCCCCCAAACTGGGGAAAAGCGCAGACACAAACCAGCCGTGTCTCCCTGATGAGTTCCGACCCAGCGGACGAAAGGCCTCGGAGCAGGCAAATACAAATACATCTGCCTGTCCGTAGGATTGCGATGGTTCCCTTATGCAGCTAGTGAAGGATGTTTTCCATAATCTGTAATATATTTTTCCTTAATTTCATGTTCCCAGTTTGTCCATCATCAAACTACTCCCCCCCCTCCCCGCCCCCCCCCCCCCCCCCCCCCCCCCCCTCCCCCCTTAAGTCCAACCTTTGCCAAGTCATTACTATGAAGACAGTTCAGTTGATGGCCCTGCGCTTGTTTATGGTTCCACCACTATTAGATTGTCGTCTATGTATTTGTCTGACTTAATTCAGTTTAAAAGCTGTGCCAGTCCTTGCAACAAGTTACTCTCTGTTAGGTTTCTATGGAGCAAAAGTTTCTCCCTCTATGTTAACTGTTTTATTGTTTACTGTTCCCATGCCTCAAGTTCATTTCCAATTTGTGTTTGATTAAATTGAGGTTATTGTATTTTGCTTCTGTCCGGTCCTATTGTTTGTCTTTTTGATCTCCCTTGCATCTTTGGGTGGAATCCTACAAGCGTATCTCACAGAATGTCCCCTACATTTTATACATTTGCATGACTTTAGTTTTCAGCAACCTTTTTCCTCCCCAAACATCGTTTGGTTCATTTACAACCCATCACTGGCTGCTATGGGGGGTGCATAATGGATCTTTTTTGCACCCTTGTGGTGAAACCCACAGTAATAAGATTAGTGAATGTCTCTTATTGAACCGCCAGGAGCGCAGACACAACCAGCCGTGTCTTCGTGATGAGTTCCGACCCAGCGGACGAAAGGCCTCGGAGCAGGCAATACAACAAATACATCTGCTGCCTCACAAGAGGATTGCGATGGTTCCCTAATGCAGCTCGTGACGAGTTTCATATCTGAAAAATATTTTTATTTTTAATTTCATGTTCCCAGTTTGTCCATCTTCCGCAAACTTCCCCCCCCCCCCCCCCCCCCCCCACCTCCATAAGTTCAAATCTTTGTCAAGTCATTACTATGAAGGACAGTGTCAGCTGTTAGGCCTGCGCTTGTAATTCCCCCCCACTATTAGATTGTTCCGTCTTTGTATTTTTGTCCTGACTGTATTCAATTTTACAAGGCTGAGCCAGTCTTGAATAAAAGTTACTCTCAGTTAGGTTTTCTTATGGGAGCAAAAGTTACCCCACAAGTTTACCTGTTTAAACTTATCAACATACACTCACAAATTTTGCACAAACATTATGAGAACTATATGAACTTCATATTACTAAGTCAAATTTCTCTCGAGAGTTCATTTATGGTTTTTGTTTTGTGTGTGGTTTTTCTTTTATGAGAGAGAGGAGAGGAGAGACAGAACTGATTGATAGACAGAGAGACAACACAGAGGCAATAGTCAAACAAATAAAAACAAGAGTCATGAACGCGGCCAGACTAGCGGCTATTTCATCAACTCCCCCTTTCCGCGAGCCGAGCACAGTGTCTTAAAGCCGGCCCGTAGTAGGTGAAATGGAGTGAGACAATTACTTTTAAAAGAATCCATATCGAAAAGAGCAGATTAAGCGTCTCTGGAACCAAACACTTACCTTTAAAAGTATCCATATTGAAAAGAGCATATTAAGTCGTCTTCTGGACCCAACTCACATTTAGAGACAACTGTTAAGACAAGTCGTCTATGAAAAACGTAACCGCTTACTTTTCGATCCAGACACCGATAGAGAGGGGAAAGGATACCATTACCCAAAACTTCTTCTTGCAAAACCGCCAGAGGTCGACCGTCTCTGTAAAAGTCTCTATGGACAAAACGTTCTCTGAAAATGTCCAAAGAGGATTAACAGCAATCGACCTTCATCTTTTCGGGGGAAAATAGCTTTCGTGAGGGGCGAGAGGTGTTGGCATCAGGGCAGAAGGTGGAGATCATGAGGGTACGGCTGACAATCCTCGCTGGCGAGAACTGCACAAAAGCAGTGATAATATGGCATCAAACAAAGACGTTTAAAAGTTGATTTTAATGAAAAAAACAAAAGAAAAAAAAAAAAAGAAAAAAGAAAAAAAACCGAGTCTGCGGGTATTTCCATGTGCGCACAAATTCTCTCACTCTGTCCAGCCACTGTAAATCTCTCTGTCCTCTTCTGTCTGTCTGTCTGTGTCTCAGTCTCTATCTGTCTCTGTCCCCCTCACTCTCTCTCTCTCTCTCTCTTCTCTCTCTCTCTCTCTCTCTGCATGCGAGCAAGCGTGCGTATGTGTGTGTGTGTTCCGCTTCCGGGCAGTAGATCAAAGATTCAAAAATGTGAAATTGTTTAGCGCCATTTGAGAAGACGAAAGCAAGAACAAAGATACAGCCATGGATCACTGGCTCTCCATTGCCAACACAGAATCATTAACTCATGAACATACCAAAAATTTGACTGAATAAAATGATAACATTAACTCATGAAATATCTCTAAAAAAATAGAATAAATGAAAAATAACAATCATCATTAAACCTAACATCTAAAAATGATTAAAACAATCCTTTTAAAATTGCCATCAAGGTTATAGTTTCCGATAACAATGAAAATGGCTTCCCTGAGTTTTCATCATGTATTTTACTGAAATTAAGTTAAGTCTCCTCACGAGCAAAAAATAACTTCCACCATTGAACCTGAATAACAAAAACATATAATCTCAAACCGGAATCTGTTTGTGTCTATGCACGCAGTCACCTCGACCCTATCTCAGACTGGTATGAACATTACTCGACACACAAAACTTATATTTAGGGACATAAGGTCTGGATCCACAAAAAGAAACGTTCGACTTTTACTAGTAGAAATACATATTTTGTTCACCGTTTCAAACGATTTTAACATAACATGCAAACCTTTAAAGCTTGTGTAGTATATTTGGTTAGTTGGTTGGTTGATTGCTGGTGCTTGTTTCTTTGTTGTTTTTATTCTTATTT
>CM031611.1:3708140-3718140 GCA_018398815.1 Conus ventricosus
CTTCTTCTTCTTCTTCTTCTTCTTCTTCTTCTCTTCTTCTTCTTCTTCTCTTTCTTCTTCTTTCTTCTTCTTCTTCTCTTCTTCTTCTCTTTCTTCTTCTTCTTTTTCTCTTCCTTCTCTTCTTCTTCTCTTCTCTTCTTCTCTTCTTCTTCTTCTCTTCTTCTTCTCTTCTTCTTCTTCTTCTTCTTCTCTTCTTCTTCTTCTTCTCTTCTTCGTTCGTCTTCTTCGTCTTCTTCATCGTCGTCTTCTTTCCTTCACGCACACACGTGTCTGCAAATATCCTCTGTGTCTGTGCGTGCGTAAGTAAGTGTGTGATTTGTGTGTGTGTGTGGGGGGGGGGTCGTTTGCTCTCTCTCTCTCTCTCTCTCTCTCTCTCTCCTCTCTCTCTCTCTCTCTCTCCTCTCTTCTCTCTCTCTCTCTTTTCTTCTCCTTCTCTCTCTCTCTCTCTCTCTCTCTCTCTTCTCTCTCTCTTCTTCTTCTCTCTTCTCTCTCTCTCTCTCTTCTCCTCTCTCTCTCTCTCTCTCCTCTCTCTCTCTAACAGAATGCGCTGTTAGTTGCGAAATTAAATTTGTACTGATTGGTCATTGTTTCACGTTGTAGTGTTTAATCTTATTTTTTCCACACAAAAAAAAAACTTTCCACAGTTTATTTATAGTGGACGAATTGTAAAAGGCTTTCAATATGAATAAGTCTTTAACCACTAAAGATTCAGTCAATCAATCTTCTTCTCTTCTCTTCTTCTTCTTCTTCTCTCTTCTTCTTCTTCTTCTCTTCTCCTCTTCTTCTTCTTCTTCTTCTTCTCTTCTTCTCTCGCACTGTGTAGATCAACCTCAAAATCAGACTTAGTTCTACATTATTACTCAGTTGACAATACCCAGTCAACATCGGATGATTAGCCACGCGAGCAGCTGTGGAACACTTTTCACCCAGAGTTTCTGCCGCAGGACAGACAGACAGTCAGCGGACTGTGGGGCAGACAGACAGACAGTCAGCGGACTGTGGGCAGGACAGAAAGACAGTCAGGCGGACTGTGGGGCAGGACAGAAAGACAGTCAGGCGGACTGTGGACAGGACAGACAGACAGTCAGGCGGACTGTGGGACAGGACAGACAGACAGTCATGCGGACTGTGGGACAGGACAGACAGACAGTCAGGGGACTGTGGGGCAGACAGACAGACAGTCAGGCGGACTGTGGGCAGGATAGACAGACAGTCAGCCGACTGTGGTGCAGGAAACACAGACAGTCAGCGACTGTGGGACAGGACAGACAGACAGTCAGGCGGACTGTGGGACAGGATAGAAAGACAGTCGGGCGGACTGTGGGACAGGACAGACAGCAGTCAGGCGGACTGTGGGGCAGGACAGACAGACAGTCAGGCGGACTGTGGGGCAGGATAGAAAGACAGTCAGGCGGACTCTGGGGCAGGACAGAAAGACAGTCAGGCGGACTGTGGGGCAGGACAGAAGACAGTCGGGCGGACTGTGGGGCAGGACAGAAGACAGTCAGGCGGACTGTGGGCAGGACAGAAAGACAGTCAGGCGGACTGTGGGACAGGATAGAAAGACAGTCAGGCGGACTGTGGGGCAGGACAGAAAGACAGCCAGGCGGACTGTGGGGCTGGAGAGACAGACAGTCAGGCGGACTGTGGGCAGGACAGAAAGACAGTCAGGCGGACTGTGGGCAGGATAAAAGACAGTCAGGCGGACTTTGGGTAGGATAGAAAGACATCAGGCGGACTGTGCGGACAGACAGACAGACAGTCAGGCGGACTGGGACAGGACAGACAGACAGTCAGCGGACTGTGGGGCAGGACAGGAAGACAGTCAGGCGGACTGTGGACAGGATAGACAGACAGTCAGGCGACTGTGGGGCAGGACAGACAGACAGTCAGGCGGACTATGGGCAGACAGACAGAAGTCAGGCGGACTGTGGGCAGGAAGAAGACAGTCAGGCGGACTGTGGGGCAGGACAGACAGACAGTCAGGCGACTGTGGGCAGGACAGACAGACAGTCAGGCGGACTGTGGGGACAGGACAGACAGAGAGTCAGGCGGACTGTGGGGCAGGACAGACAAGACAGTCAGGCGGACTGTGGGGCAGGATAGAAAGAACAGGCGCACTGTGGGCAGGATAGAAGACAGTCAGGCGGACTGTGGGGCAGGATAAGAAAGACAGTCAGGCGGACTGTGGGACAGGACAGACAGACAGTCAGGCGGACTGTGGGACAGGAACAGAAAGACAGTCAGGCGGACGTGGGCAGGACACACAGACAGTCAGGCGGACTGTGGGACAGGACAGAAAGACAGTCAGGCGACTGTGGGACAGGACACACAGACAGTCAGGCGGACTGTGGGGCAGGATAGAAAGACAGTCAGGGGGACTGTGGACAGGATAGAAAGACAGTCAGGCGGACTGTGGACAGGATAGAAAGACAGTCAGGCGGACTGTGGGACAGGATAGAAAGACAGTCAGGCGGACTGTGGGGAAAGGACAGACAGACAGTCAGGCGGACTGGGGGACAGGATAGAAAGACAGTCAGGCGGACTGTGGGACAGGATAGAAAACAGTCAGGGGGACTGTGGGACAGGATAGAAAGACAGTCAGGCGGACTGTGGGGCAGGATAGAAAGACAGTCTGGCGGACTGTGGGACAGGATAGAAAGACAGTCAGGCGGACTGTGGGACAGGATAGAAAGACAGTCAGGGGGACGTGGGGCAGGACAGACAGACAGTCAGGCGTCACTGTGGGCAGGATAGAAAGACATTCAGGCGGACTGGGGACAGGATAGAAAGACAGTCAGGCGGACTGTGGGGCAGAACACACAACAGTCAGGCGGACTGTGGGGCAGAACACACAGACAGTCAGGGGGACTGTGGGGCAGGACACACAGACAGTCAGGCGGACTGTGGGACAGGATAGAAAGACAGTCAGGCGGACTGTGGGGCAGGACAGACAGACAGCCCAGGGGGACTGTGGGCAGGAAAAAAAGACAGTCGGCGGACTGTGGGACAGGACAGACAGACAGTCAGGCGGACTGTGGGACAGGATAGAAAGACAGTAAACGGACTGTTTTGGGCAGAACACACAGACAGTCAGGCGGACTGTGGGCGGACAACAGACAGTCAGGCGGACTGTGGGCAGGACCTCAGACAGTCGGGGCGGACGTGGGACGGGATAAAAGACAGTCAGGGGGACGGGTGGGCAGGACAGACAGACAGTCAGGCGGACTGTGGGGCAGGACAGAAAGACAGTCAGGCGGACTGTGGGGCAGGACAGGAGACAGTCGGCGGACTGGGGGGCAGGATAGAAAGACAGTCAGGCGGACTGGGGGCAGGACAGACAGACAGTCAGGGACTGTGGGGCAGGACAGAGAAAGCCAGGCGGACTGTGGGGCAGGACAGGAAGACATCAGGGGGACTGGGGGGCAGGATAGAAAGACAGTCAGGCGGACTGTGGGACGGGAAACAGAAAGACAAGTCAGTGGGACTGTGGGACAGGCAGACAGACAGTCAGGGGGACTGGGGGGCAGGACAGACAGACTCAGGCGGACTGTGGGACAGGACAAAAGACACCAGGCGGACTGTGGGGCAGGACAGAAAGACAGTCAGGCGGACTGTGGGGCAGACAGAAAGACAGTCAGGCGGACTGGGGGGCAGGACAAAACAGACAGTCAGGCGGACTAGGGGGGCAGGACAGACAGACAGTCAGGCGGACTGTGGGCAATAGAAAGACAGTCAGGGGGACTGGGGGGCAGGACAGACAGACAGTCAGGCGGACTGGGACAGGATGAAAGACAGCCCAGGCGGACTGTGGGCAGGACAGACAGACAGTCAGGGGGACTGGGGGCAGATAGAAAGACAGTCAGGCGGACTGGGGGACAGGACAGACAGACAGTCAGGCGGACTGGGGGGCAGGACACACAAAACAGTCAGGCGGACTTTTGGGGGCCGGACAGACAACAGTCAGACGGACTGTGGGACAGGACGAAAGACAGTCAGGGGGACTGTGGGGCGGGACAGACAGACAGTCAGGCGAACTGTGGGACAGGACAGACAGACATCAGGCGGACTGTGGGACAGGACAGAAAGACAGTCAGGGGGACTGTGGGACGGGACAGACAGACAGTCAGGCGGTCTGTGGGGCAAGACAGGTCAGCAGTCGACACTCTGCCCCCCAGCTTTTCGGTCAATGTGCAGGACGACATGATTTACATAATGGACAGTAACGTGCCTCGGGGACCATTTCGTCTTCTTCTTCTTCTTCTTCTTCTTCTTCTTCTTCTTCTCTCCTTCTTCTTCTTCTTCTTTTCCCTCTTCTTCGCTTCCCCCTTTCCTCCTCCTCCTCCTCCTCCCCTCCTCCCCTCCTCCCTCCTCCTCCTCCCCCTTTCCTTCTTCTTCTCTTCTTCTTTTTCCCTCCCTCTTCTCTTCTTCTTCTTCTTCTTCTTTTTTTTTTCTTCTTCTTTCTTTCTTCTTCTCTTCTTCTATTCTTCTCTTCTTTTTGAATCCAAGACGAGTCATCGGGTGCCACTTGAGGAACACTTCACCAAGTTCTACTCCTGACAGCGGTATGCCGAGGCCTGCCTCTTTACAAACAAATCCCCGTGACCAGCCGCCGTGGCGAGTGGTTAGCGTCGCGGACTCCCATTTGGGGGGTGTGGGTTCGATTTTCGTCAAAAGCCATGGGGATTTATGCTCTGACCGGCTGCAGTCCAGGGCTGAGTTGCTACGGCTCATTTGGGAAGACTGGGTCCACACAGTCTCTGAATGAGAGTGTTTTCTCTGATTTCCAGACTAACACTGCAGTGCTATCTCTCTGCCTGGTGACGCCGGATATGATATGAAAAAACAAACGTTGAGTACAGCCCTGTCATGCAGTCTCAGACCAGAAAGGAAATCCGAAACATCATTTTCATCATCCTCATTCTCATCGATCAGCATGAAAAGAAAATCTCAAAGTCTGTGGCCCTTCATGCCCTTTCTTCATGGTAACTTCAGATTCGATCTGCTGTCCCCCCTCCAGGGCCTTGGTCTGCTTCCGTCGGGGTCACCGTATCGGCAAGTTCAAGGGGGGTGTCGTTGGACGGATATGGAGGCGCCCTTCGGAGGGATGCTCACATCCGCGACTAAGCATTGTTTTCAGTAGGGGGCGTAGTAGGTGGTGTCCCTGGGTATGTTAGATCAAACAGGCGCCACTGACCACAACCGACGTGACTCGGCAGCAGCGCAGCGTCTCCTCCGTGGTTGCCCCTTGACGACTTGACATTGACTGCTCCCTGTGGAATGCCGGTGCCGGGGCAGCAGCGGTGGGATGGACCAGGGCTATGGACGGGACCCCCGGGATGAGCGGCGTGGGTGCAATGCCACTGAAAGGGGGCACAGAGGATGGGACAGCACAACAAACATTCCCGCAGTGCTGGAGGTCCCACCTCTACTCTGTCGACGCAATCGTGTCATCTCCACCCGGTGTCCCTGTCCATTCTGCGTGCTGGAAGTCCCACTTCTACTCTGTCCCGTACGCAATCGTGTCATCCCACCCGCTGAGGGATGGGCTTCCTCCAGTCCCCACGTTCTACTCGTCTGTACGCAGTCGTGTCATCCCACCCGCTGAGGGATGGGCTTCCTCCAAGTTCGATTTGCCCCAGACACGCCACAGGGAGAAGAGATCAAAATCAGTCAATACAACTCACGCCCAACTCACTCCTACCTGTCAGTCCAACACTCGGCTCTGCTACTACCCAACACCTGGTAACCTGCCCCCCCCCCCCCCCCCCCACCCACACCACAAACACCACATCACCCCCCCACTCCACTTCCTTTATTGCCCTTCCTCCAGCTTTTCCGCTCCTCCCTCTGTCCCCTGCCTTTTTCTCACACCAGCTGTCTCCACCCTCTCCTCCCCGCCTGCCAAACCTTCTACACCCTCTCCCCCCCCACCTGCCAAACCTTCCTACACCCTCTCCTCCCCCCTGCCAAACCTTCCTACACCCTCTCCTCCCCGCCTGCCAAACCTTCCTACACCCTCTCCTCCCCGCCTGCCAAACCTTCCTACACCCTCTCCTCCCCGCCTGCCAAACCTTCCTACACCCCTCCTCCCCGCCTGCCAAACCTTCCTACACCCTCTCCTCCCCGCCTGCCAAATCCTTCCCTCACACACCCTCTCCTCCCCGCCTGCCAAACCTTCCTACTGGTGCTCTGTTTATACTTGTGACACAGTGTTGTGTCGTAAGGACCTGTATCCTCCACCCTTCCCACTGTAAGAAGAAGGAGAGAGAACGAACGAACGAACGAACGAAATGTTGTTTAATGGGGAAAAGAATAAGCACCAGTCAGTGGCTTTTTTCCATCCAGCCCTCAAACAATAAATACATGGTAGAAATCATTGCATCGAACTGCATATAAACTCATAAACAACAATGAATACATGGCAATTTAGAATAAGAAATGCACAATATAACTAGAGGAAGAGAGTGTGGGAGAGAGGGAGGGATGGAAAGCGACTCAAAGAGAGAGAAGGTGGGACTTGGACGACCAGAATACAAGACGGTCTCTGACACAAGGAGAGACTAGAAGAGAAGAATCCTAAGACCCAGCAAAGAAGAAAAGAAGAAAACCAGAAATTAAAAAAAACTTGAGAAGACGTAGGAGGAGACCTACGGAGCAGCATATAAAAAAATTGCACATGCCAAACCAATGAAGAAAGTGTAAAACATCAAGTCTGGATCCAGCGGCAAAAAAACTCAAAAACCCACACCAAAATAAAACAACTAAACAAATCGCCTCCGACTCAAACTCCTAACACCCATCTCCGCACACCACCAAACCTCCTCACCCCCCTCCCCCCGCCAAACCTCCACACCTCCCCCCCCCCCACCCCCCCCCCCCCCAACCTGCCAAACGCAAGAGAAGGAGAAGGAGATCAACTAGCATGACAATATGCACGAGGAGCAGCAGAGACTCGAGACGAATCGAGACGAGCAGAGAAGTCAAAAGGAGGGACAGAGCACCAATCGACAGAAGCACGAGAGCTGAGAACAGATCAGAGATGGAGACTAGATGGAAAGGTTGAAGTAGGAAGAGAGAGTGAGAGCCCACGCACAACGAGAGAGAGAGAGAGAGAGAGAAGAGAGAGAGAGAGAGAGAGAGAGAGAGAGAGAGAGAGAGAGAGAGAGAGAGGGAGAGGAGGAGAGAGAGAGAGAGAGAGAGAGAGAGAGAGAAGGAGAGAGAGAGAGAGAGAGAATCGAGAGTTCAGAAGAGAGGTAGGGGGAATGAGAGACAGACAGACAAGAAACTGACGGACATACAGACGGACAGATAGAGAGACGGACAGATAGGTAGCTAGACAGACAAACAGACAGACAGACAGACAGGCAGACAAACAAGCAGACAGAAATCCAGACAGAGACAGACTAACAGACAGACAGACAGACAGAAAGAGAGGATGTGGAGAAGAAGAAGAAGAAGAAGAAGAAGAAGGAAGAAGAAGAAGAAGAAGAAGAAGAAAGAAGAAAGAAGAAGAAAGGAAGAAAGAAGAAGAAGAAGAAGAAATCAATGAATCAGTGAAACAAACAAGTTCATGCAAAGACGCGACCAGCATCAATCAGTCAATCAACCAATCAATCAGTGAAACAAACAAGCACATTTAAAAGAAAGTAAGAGGGAAAAAAAAGAAGGATGGCCCGAGAAATCCAACCCGCAACCCCCACCTCCACTACACCCCCCCCCCCCACCCTACCACCACCACCACCACCCACCGCACCCTACCCCAACTTCCCACCTTCATCTTCCTTATACTCTTACAATCCCACGACCCGCACCACCCCCCCCCCCCCCCCCCCCCCTGCACTCCACTCTTCCCTCTCCTGACTTCACTCGACTGTCACGTCACCAACCCGCCAACCAGTCAACCAGACGACTGTCCACACCGTCCTTCTTACCCACTCTACCCAACCCAGCCTAGACCAGCCTGGCCCAAGCGAAACCCTACGGCCGGCAAGCTTAGCAACCCACCCACCCCTCCACCCACCCTGCCTTGTAGTTTGCATGGCACCCCGCTACGACTTCACAGTGACGGCGCTGCCCGCACGTGACTTCGGCACCAATCTTTAGCTCCTCCTGTTCCTCCTCCTCCCTCCCTCCTTCCTTACCTCCCGTCCTCTCTCTCTCTCTCTCTCTCTCTCTCTCTCTCTCTCTCTCTCTCTCTCTCTCTCGCCTTTCCTCCTTCTCCCCTCTCTAGGGCCCTCCCCTTCTTCCTCCCCCTCCTCCTCCTACCTGCCTGGGAGGGGATATAACGGCCTCGGACCTCCAAAGTTGACCAGAAGTCGGTGGGATTGGTCGTGTTTCTTGCGGCTAGTTTGTTTAGGAGTCGACGACAGGTTTGGTTGGTTGGTTGGTTGGCTGGTTAGTCGTTCTGTTTTATTTCTTTTCATTTATTTCCAGGACTAGGCATGGTACAGATTGGGGTTTGGGATCAGCTGCACCTAAACCAGAAGGACGGAAGACATACAAACAGATCGCTAGAAAGAAAAGAAGAGAGACAGGTGTGGAAGTTTGAAAAGAATCACGTTTTTCTTGTCTTTGGATCAAGCAGAGGAACTTTATAGAAAAGTTTACGACTTCCAAAATATATTACAATTCTTCGTTTTCGGAAAGAACGAAAAAATAATAATTCATGGACAAAACATTATTCCCTTCTCCTTTGTTGTCGTTGTGTTGTTGCTGTTGCTCTTGCTAATGTATTGCTCGGTAAAATACTAAGAAACAAAAATAGTATCAGGATTTGCAGATCCAGTAACCAAAACAAAAAAAAGCATATCCCTGATTTGGCGAACTTTTTGTTTGTTTGTTTGTTTTTTCAAATGCTAAAAATCATTCTCTGTAAGTTCCAAATTTCAAAGACTGTGAGTACCAGCTGAGATCTATAGCGGAATCTAAGCCCGAAGTTTGAACACAAAATAAATCTTTTCAACGCAGCTGAACAAAGACAAGAAAAACTGAAAATCATCTCTTGCCTCTCTGCGTTTAGGTCAGCAGGTCTCCAAGGCACACAAAAACAAAGAAAGAACAAAGCCACCCTTCTCGACGATTCTAACATCCTCACGTCGATTCTGATCATTTGACACTCGGCTATAGAAGACAACGGAAACACTGAACTGAAACTCAAATTTGTGCAAAGAGACAGAAACAATTAACGATAAGATTTCATCTCCATTCTCTCAACATCTTCACCCACGCTGTGATTTCAACTCCCCGTGTGACGAATAAATAAATTCTGAGAGAAACACAGCGCCTCTGACGCAAAAGACCCTAAGTGACATCACCGATAAGTGCTTAAATTGACGTTTCTGCTGAGCCTGGAACAGACCGCGGTTAGTATTACCATGGCAACGTGCCTGAAACGGACTGTGACGATGTTGCTGCTTTGGGTGTCTGTCGTCTCCATCATCCAAATATCTGAGGCCCGGACAACGACTGGCCTCGATGACACTGGAGACCAGAGAGATGTGGACTTCCTTTTCCGGGACCTGAGATCTCAGCAGGTGAGTTTTTGACGTCACTCTCTTTATGACGACATGCCCCTGTGTGGGCGTATGACGTGAAGGATGTGTGGGTATACTGAGTTTGTCCTGGCCTGTCGGTCAGGCTCTAAATCTATTATTAGCAGCCAGGTGACAGTGAAGGCAGCGACAATCAAGGAAACCTATCATCATCATAATCGTCATCACCATTCTCCTCTCTCTCCTCTCTCTCTCTTCTCTCTCTCTCCTCTCTCCTCTCTCTCTCCTCTCTCTCTCTCCTCTCTCTCTCTCTCTCTCTCTCTCTCTGGGAGAGGGTGGATTCGAAATGTGAACTTTCTTACCTATTTTTCCCGTCGATAATTCTCTCTCTCTCTCTCTCTCTCTCTCTCTTCTCTCTCTCTCTCTCCTCTCCTCTCTCTCTCTCGGGAGAGGGATGGATTCGAGAATGTGAACTTTCCTACGTATTTTTCCCGTTAATAATGACT
>CM031611.1:3723140-3730640 GCA_018398815.1 Conus ventricosus
CTAAAACAAACATCTGGTTAAGAATGAAAGACAGGTGATGAGCCAAAAGAGGCCCAGTAGGTTTGCTCAACACAAAAGTGAAAGTACAGATACAGCACAGTAAACACTACCTATAGTGGTCATCGTCACAGTAAACACTACCTATAGTGGTCATCGTCACAGTCAACTCTGCCTATTGTCAGCGTCACGTCACTACTTATGCATGTACGTTACACATTGACTCGTCACATACACACTACTTATGGTCACGTCATTCACAACTACTATATGTCATCGTACATAACACTACTATAGTGTCATTCGTTCACAGATATATTAACGTGGGGTTGTTCACAGTAAAACTTTAACCAGTTTGTCACATAACTACTAATTCATTCACATAACACATATGGCAATCGTCACATTAAACCTCTATATGTCATCTCCAGTAACCCAATACATATATTACATAAAACACTTGTGTCAAACGCACAGTAACTCTACTATGGTCATCAGTCGTCAGCGTTTAATGGCCATTCGGACACATGGTAGTTACGACGTATTGACATTTACTCACAATATTCACTACAGCAAGGACGTGCTGCAGACCGTTGCTACAACCTATCACTTTTCAAGAAAAAACACAAATGTAATTCTTTGAATTACACAAAAGAATGGGGTGTTCTAGTCTCGACAAAATATTATTTCTGACAAGCCTGTTACTAGGAGGCAACATACGTTAAGAACATTCGACACCGGGAGAACGACGTAAGCATTCATAGACTAGCAAGAAGTCTGTGACGTACGAGAAGATCACTTTAAAGAAAAACAATGTATTCCTTTGATCACGAAAGGAGGGGCTGGTGAGGGGAGAAAGAACTGACACGGAGCAGAACTTCGAAACTTAAGACCACGAAAGAGTGGCGATGAGTACAAAACATTAGAATTAATACTGTTTTTCTAACTTTCCCACTCCATCTTTGTGATTTCAGTAACATAAAGGGAAAGAAAAAAAGACGAAGAAATCTTTCAAAGGAACACTTTTCCCGGTGGATTTGATCACAAAAATTCGACGTGACCTTTACCAAAAGCCATTCAACTTCATGGCTGAGGAACAAACGTAAGCTCTGAAGGGACTGTTTGTGTGAATGAGTTACTCCCAGCTTTGTGCAAGGATGAAGGCTATAACGGTAACTTAGATTAGTGCAGAGATCACAATTTAATCTGTTCATGTGTGCGCAGGGATGTCGAGATATGTAGAGAGATTACAACATGACCAGTTGATTTATGTAGATAAATCACAACATGACCAGTTGAGTTATGTAGATAAATCACAACATGACCAGTTGAGTTATGTAGAGAGATCACAACATGACCAGTTGAGTTAGTAGTAAATCACAACATGACCATTGAGTTATGTAGATAAATCACAACATGACCAGTTGAGTTATGTAGATAGATCACATGACCAGCTGAGTTATGTGGAGAGATCATGACAATAGTTGAGTTATGTAGAGAGATCATGACAATAGTTAAGTTATGTAGAGAAATCATGACATGACCAGTTGAGTTATGTAGAGAAATGACAGCATGACCAGTTGAGTTATGTGGAGAGATCATGACATGACCAGTTGAGTTATGTAGAGAGATCATGACATGACCAGTTGAGTTATGTAGAGAGATCATACATGACCAGTTGATTATGTAGAGAATCACGACATGACCAATTGATATGAAAAATCAAACATGACCAGTTAGATATGTAGAGAGATCATGACATGACCAGTTGAGATATGTAGAGAGATCACGACATACCAGTTGAGTATGTAGATAAATCACAACATGACCAGTTGAGTTATGTGAGAGAGCACGACATGACCAGTTGAGTTATGTAGTGAGAGATCATGACATGACCAGTGGAGTTATGTAGAGAGATCATGACATGACCAGTGGAGTTATGTGGAGAGATCATGACATGACCAGTTGAGTTATGTAGAGAGATCACACATGTAGAGAGATCATGACAATAGTTGAGTTATGTGGAGAGATCATGACAATAGTTGAGTTATGTGTAGTGATCATGACAATAGTTGAGTTATGTGGAGAGAGATCATGACAATAGTTGATTTATGTAGAGAGATCATGACAATAGTTGAGTTATGTAGAGAGACCATGACAGTAGTTGAGTTATGTAGAGAGATCATGACAATAGTTGAGTTATGTAGAGAGATCATGACAATAGTTGAGTTATGTAGAGAGATCATGACAATAGTTGAGTTATATAGTGAGATCATGACAATAGTTGAGTTTTGTAGAGAGATCATGACAGTAGTTGAGTTATATAGTGAGATCATGACAATCCGTTGGGTTTGTGCGGACATCGCAATGTAATCAGTCATGTTCAGAGATCAAAGAGGAACGAGTTAAGTTATGAACATAGATCATCAGTTAGTTACTCCGCCGACGTAAGTAGAAGTGATCACAATTCAGTCATCGACTTACATCCACTATAGAGAGCTCACAATTCAGTCATCGACTTACATCCACTATACAGAGCTCACAATTCAGTCATCGACTTACATCCACTATAGAGAGCTCACAATTCAGTCATCGACTTACATCCACTATACAGAGCTCACGATTCAGTGGGTTGAGTTATGTATTGTAGTTATGATGTAACCTACGTGGAGAGATCATAATTTAATCAGTTGAACGGTGCACGGAAAACACCATTCAATCAGATGAGTTGTGTTTAAATATTGCAATTCAATCAGTGTGGTTACTACGTGCAGAGATCAGAATTCGATCCGGTGTAGTGTTCACAGAGGTCACATTTTCACCAGTTAAATTATGCGTGGAGATCACAATTTAATCGGTGAGTTTTGCATTGAGATGACGGTTCAATCGGTTGATGTAATACAGAGATCACATCTGGTCACAAATCAATTGATTAATGTACAGCGGAAACAAATTCAATCAGTTACAGAAACTCTTTAGAAACTACTTTCTCTGTTTCATGCGTTTGTGTAGGTATGTACGCGTGATTGTGTACATGTGTGTGTGTGTGTGTGTGTGTGTGTGTGTGTGTGTGTGTGTGTGTGTGTGTGTGTGTGTGTGTGTGTGTGTGTGTGTGTGTGTGTGTGGTGCAAGTACGAGCGCGTGTGCATGCATTTCCAGTTGTGTATGCACGCACGCGACGCACGCACGCACGCCACGCACGCACGCACGCGCGCACACACACACACACACACACACACACACACACACACACACACACACACACACACACACACACACACACACACAAGATTGTACTGCTTCTGAGCAGTGGATAAAAGAAGCCATAACTCAGAAGCTAAACCTTAGTCGTAACTCTCTTGAAACGATGTACAAATCATTCATAATGACTCACTTTGATTTCTCAGACATTGTCTGGGACAATTGCACTGACAAGTTAGCTCAGGACCTAGAAAACCTTCATCTGGATGCTCTTAGAACAATCGTAGGAACAGTTCGCGGTACGAGCCACCAGAAGCTTTACACCGAGTCAGGATTTACATCGTTGAAAGAACGACGTCATCGTCATAAAATTATCCTGCACTACAAAATCGTTAACGGCATTGCTCCTCCTTATCTTCTAAACCGCTTACCTCAACTAGTCTCTCTGCAAACCTTACCACCATCGAATCCCTTGGAGAGACATATGCCGTTTTGTAGAACAGAACTTTATAAATCTTCATTCTTTCCTTCAACAACTTCCCTCTGGAATGACTTACCAGACGATATCAAACAATTAGATTCATTAAGCCGTCTTAAACGATATCTAAATAATACAGATAACCCAGTACCTATGTATTACTATTTGCCTTGCAGATCAACAGAAACAGTTCTGAGCAGACTTAGACTGGGAATGAGTGATCTAAGGGATGATCTCTTTAAACGACACCTTTCAGACAATTCGTCATGCATCTGTGGATCACCAGTCGAAGACGCTTTACATTTTCTGTTAGAATGTCCTTTGTACCATCAGTCTAGAGCCCAGACAATTGATCATCTGCCAAATGATGTTAGAAACGATGTTTCAGCTCTCTTATTTGGAAGACAAGAAAAAAGTATAAATGAAAATCAAGAAACGTTCGCGGTGGTAGGAAGATTTATTAGCATGTCTGCACGTTTTGAAAAGGATTGAACTATAATTTGTCCATTTTTATCCTGCAGGTGGTTTTTTTTTTTTACACGCACGCAAGCGCACGCACGCTCGCACCCTCATACACACGCGCGCGCGCGGACACACACACACACACACACACACACACACACACACACACACACACACACACACACACACACACACACACACACACACACACACACACACACCCCTAGATGACCTGATGTAGTGCTCTTAACACTCTCTCAGTTTGTTCAGCATGTTATCTTTTTCTTTTTTTTCTTTTTCACCACCTTGTATTTTGTCTTTGTACCCCTCTCTTTCTCTTTTTCGCTTTCTTTTCTTTTTGATTCTTTTCTTTACGTGTATGTTTATAATATTTTCATATTACACACCATGATCATGTACTTGCTATATCGCAGCCAGGCTATTTGTATTTCAATAGCCATGTATTGCACGTCCATAAGCGTTAGCTTGTTGTGCTAAGATACATGATGTTTCGCTGCAAATGTAAACCATGTTTGAATAAAACTTGTTTAAACCAGAAGCTAAAACTCAATTAACAGAAGCCAAGATTTATACATTTTGATGTATTAAAGAGATACAAATACTTATCAAAACTGAAAAGAGAAACGTTTAGAAAACACATTCAGAATAATGGCAAAAAAAGACAGTATTATTATTAAGCTTTAATAGAATTGAAAAAAATGTCGCAGATATGGGTTGTAAACGTAAAGGAAGATCTACCAATGAAATAATGACTCGTTTTATGCAAATTCTGAAGTTTTCTGAAATAAATGAAAAGATCACCTCAAGGTCTGTAAACCTGAAGCTGATTTGTCGCAGGAAAAAACGCCATGTTCTTTCGGAAATTATTTCAGAGAAACATTTTATCTACGTTTCAGAAAACTAATAGTGATAGACGAGATGAAATTTATCACCAATCTGCTGAAGTGCTGAAGCTTGGTGGAAATAACATTCAGTTGTTTATGACAAAATTATCCAATACAGCTTTTGACAAAGGCGTTGACCCCGGGAAATGGTCTAAAGTTATCATTGTTATCATTGTCCCAGTGTATAAAAAAAATGTTAGTCAGAATATTCAGATATCAAAAGGGGACTATGGCCCATTCACGTCATGTATCCAAATGTTATACTGCAATACTGAATATAACACAGTATTGTTTTTTAATTGTCACTGATTTTAGAAAGTCATGGAAGATTTTGTGTTCAAAACTTTCGGTCGATCAAATATTCATTTTATGTGCTGCCATTCAAAATTAAATGAGCGGGGGGAAAGATCAGAAAAAAATTAAACTGCCTTTGCAAATTTGAGAAAGGCCTTTGAATCCAACATGACAACCTTTCTCCATCAACACATGAAAAAAAAAATGTTGTACTTATCTAAACACATCACAAATTCCCTGAAAACTTTTGGAAGCTCCGTTGTTGCAAGACAGTTATGCGCTCTCCCGCTTTTGTTTTCTTTTTCAATTTTGTGTTAGCCGAATAGGTCAGTGAAATGGGCCAACACGGGGTTGGGTTAATTCTAGATGTCATGGAATTGTTGAGTCTACTAGTTAATGGTAATGTATGAGTTTTATCAACCGTCCCCAATGGTTTCCAAAATCAACTGAGTGTGTCAGCAGCTTATTTCAATAACATGCAGTAAGTGTAAGCATGAAGAACACTAAAGCGATAGCATGTAGTAAGGGAAATGCAAATGGAAAAATGAGAAATGGTTTTACGATGGTGCCGGGTTAGAGACTCTGAATCAGCAATGCTGTTTCTCATGTATGGTTAACGCTCTGATCGGTACGATGTCGTGCATTTTGCATTCACCAACACGAGGGAAAGACAGTGACTCTGCACACCTTAATAGAGCATATTTCTGCATGAAGCAAAATTTCAGAGTTAGAACTTTCTCAGAATGTTTTGACATCATTATTCAAACAACAGTATTCTATTCATTAATGAAGCTGCAGATACTAAAACTAAAAATTCAACGCCCATCTTGTGCTGAAGTGAATAAAGATAAGTGATTGCGTGTTCATTATCGTTGTCCTGAGTGTTTTGTATCTGATTGAAGAAGACCTAACAGGTCGAAACGAGTCGTGTTTTGTCTTGTGATTCGTTTGTCTACGTTTTCTTGGCGGTTCGCTATTAAATACTTTTAAAATTGGTTTAGATTTCCGCCTGCAGTCGCCTCACTTTGCAACTAGATCTAAAAAATAAGAGCTCTTATTATTATGCAAAAGCTTGTAGGCATCCTGGCCAAGACTCCACCCAGACAGCAAGGGTCCTAGTGCCCACCTGGGGCCCACCTAGGCCCACCTAGGTTCTGGCTAGATCCAGCTTGTCCAGGCTGGAGCAACCTAGAACCTAGGTGGACCCTAGTACCCTTGCTGTAAGGGCAAATAAACATACAGAGATTTGGGCAGCTATCGTACAGAGATTTGGGCAGCTATCCATATAACTTGCATCTCCTGTGTGTATAATTCTTATTTACGCATTTACAAATGAATCTTGAAAGGTTGCTACATAAAGCTTATTTGGTCTTGTTTGAATAAGATCCGATCGAAAAAAGAAAGTTGGTATGAAAAAAAAGAGAACTTTAGTGTTTCACTGATTTTAGTACCGTTTGGTTGCAACATAAAAATAAAGCACATAAGTATAGGTCTGTTGGTAATTTTGTCTAGGAATGGAATGGCGCCATCAGACACTTAATGTAGATGAATTCTAGTTCTATTATTATTGCCCAAGAAAGTGCACAAGGCCTTCTCAAGGCTGTCACAATTGGGGTAAAAACATTTTCCCTTAAAAGAAACAAACAACAAAAGGTAATTATTCGATATGTGTATTTAATAATAAGTTGTTTGGTAAGTTATTGATATCGAAAAAGAAACCGAAACAAGGCTGAACCGGAGGCGCCGGTAATGACAGTTGATCTGTCACCCGAGATTGCAGAAGAAGAGTAATGAAAACTACTTAAATGCAACCAAAATATATCAAGAGCCATATGAACAAACACTTCAGAGAGGACAGAAAGTTTCCACTCTTGATTGCGTGCAGTATCACTGTCACCAGATAATATAACTGACATGTTGTAAAGATTGCGTGCAGTATCACTGTCACCAGATAAATATAACTGACATGTTGTAAAGGTTGCGTGCAGTATCACTGTCACCAGATAAATATAACTGACATGTTGTAAAGACTGCGTGCAGTATCACTGTCACCAGATAAATATAACTGACATGTTGTAAAGATTGCGTGCAGTATCACTGTCACCAGATAAATATAACTGACATGGTGTAAAGATTGCGTGCAGTATCACTGTCACCAGATAA
>CM031611.1:3740640-3745640 GCA_018398815.1 Conus ventricosus
TACCTAAGAACCCTATGGGCAAACAGACACTTTAGAGTGGACATAGTTTTCACTCTAGACTGTGTGCAGTATCAGTACCCTATCAACAAATCAAAAAAAATCTCACATGTTGCAAATCATGACCACAGATGAAAAGGATATTAAGACTTTATGCAGTTAAGATTTCATCATGGCACCAAAGGAGGAAAAACAGTTGAAGACAGTGAAAAAAATGTCTATAAAAAGCCAAGTAGAAAAAACGTGAGAGTAAAGAGGAAGCCAACAACACAGAACTTCCGGAAGAAGGGGTTGCAAGATAGCAGGAAGAAACTCCAGGGAGACCTTAATAGCAGGTCTTCAGAGAAGAAACATTCTCAGACACGTGTTTCAACCCTGATATCCTTTCACTCTAAGGGGGCCTGGCTGAGGTCTTCAGAGTAGAAACATTCTCAGACACGTGTTTCAACCCTGATATCCTTACACTCTAAGGGGGCCTGGCTGCATCCATGCCAAGATTCCTGGATGCCATTCTTCTGCCAGATTTTTGTTTCTTCCGTGGCAAATGTGTATTAAAGCTTTATGTTAAACATCATATTCTTTTTAAGATTTTGGGTGGAAAAGGTATATTTTGGAAATGAATGAGTACTCTTTCTCTTTTGCCATTACGCACATGGGATTCAATGTCCCAGTGATTCAAATACGCATTGACATATTAAAAGATAAGGAAAAGACCATTCCCGGAGATTGAGTTTTTAAAAATTCGACAGCATTTCTCACATATGTGCTCTGTAAACGTAGATTTGAAAGATAAACTGCTTACCAATTCCACGAGATTTCCAAATCATGTATTTCAAAAAGTGTTGTGTATTTCTCATACACGTAATGTATCCAGACGTCTTATCAAGCAATTCACAGAAATGAAAGGGCATTTTCAGATGCTGATCTGCATTTCTAATACAACGAGTGCTTACTAACACATGATGCATTATGACTTTTTGACATTCTGATTTATAATGAGTCATCATTAAATTTTGGTATGCACTTTTCTTCTCATGTGGCAATAAATGCATTTCTCTTGCCTTCATGAATCTTTTTGTCGCTTTCAGTATGATTATGACCCAGGGCCCATTTAAAACTTTTCTGATCTCTCTCTCTCTCTCTCTCTCTCTCTCTCTCTCTCTCTCTCTCTCTCTCTCTCTCTCTCTCTCTGTCTCTCTCTCTGTCTCCCTGTGTGTGTGTGTGTGTGTGTGTGTGTGTGTGTGTGTGTGTGTGTGTGTGTGTGTGTGTGTGTGTGTGTGTGTGTGTGTGTGAGAGAGAGAGAGAGAGAGAGAGAGAGAGAGAGAGAGGTGGGAGGTAAAATGGGGTGTCAAAGACATAAGGAGAGAGACATTCCTTAACCACAAAGTCGGAGACAATGACAGAGGAGCCAAGCATGACAAACTTGTGATCGTTGCCCGCAGTCTTTCCGAGATGGTAGCGATCGCCTGGAGGGAAGAGGAAAACTCAATTTAAAACCCATCCCGTATAAAGGATTGCCCAGAAAAAGAACATTTGAAAACAGAGCAAAAGCTGCTCTTGATGTGTGGATCACGCACACACACACACACACACACACACACACACACACACACACACACACACACACACACACACACACACACACACACACACACACACACACACGCATGCATGCATGCAACCATGCATTAATGTATAGGTGCACACCAGCAAAAGCGCACATTCATACACATATACGCACCCACACACACACACACACACACACACACACAAACACACACGCGCGCGCGCGAATGCACGCACGCACACACACACACACACACACACACAACACACACACACACACACAACACACACACACACACACACACATGTGAACTCATTGCATAAACACACACACACACACACCACACACACACACACACACACACACACACACACACACACATTGTCTAATATCACATTTAGTGAAAAGACGTTAAATTGAAGAACAACAACAACACACACACACACACACACACACACACACACACACACACACACACACACACACACACACACACACACACACACATTTCTCTCTCTCTCTCTCTCTCTCTCTCTCTCTCTCTCTCTCTCTCTCCCCCCTCCCTCCCTCTCTCCAAACCCCCACCCACCCACCCACCCAGGTATGTCTCCAGGACAAGTCGTTCTTGGAGAAACCCAAATGATGATAACACTGAGAAGCCACAGGAGATGGTTAGCAAACAAGGCTAGTTTTCATCTGTCGTCTTCTTTGAGATCGTTACATGACCAAACCAGCTGCTGTCAGGTATGGATTTCCCCTGCACAGAACCACCGAGTCGCGTGAAGCCGCCTTATTCAGTTCTGATACGTACATTTCAGGGCCGTTGGTCTGACCACGCGACTGTATGAAGGTGATAGCTGCAGTCCTATTCAGTTCTGATACGTACATTTCAGGGCCGTTGGTCTGACCACGCGACTGTATGAAGGTGATAGCTGCAGTCCTATTCAGTTCTGATACGTACATTTCAGGGTTGTTGGTCTGACCACGCGACTGTATGAAGGTGATAGCTGCAGTCCTATTCAGTTCTGATACGTACATTTCAGGGTTGTTGGTCTGACCACGCGACTGTATGAAGGTGATAGCTGCAGTCCTATTCAGTTCTGATACGTACATTTCAGGGTTGTTGGTCTGACCACGCGACTGTATGAAGGTGATGGCTGCAGTCCTATTCAGTTCTGATACGTACATTTCAGGGCCGTTGGTCTGACCACGCGACTGTATGAAGGCGACCGCAGCAGTCCTATTCAGTTCTGATACGTACATTTCAGGGTCGTTGGTCTGACCACGCAACTGTATGAAGGTGATAGCAGCAGTCCTATTCAGTTCTGATACGTACATTTCAGGGTCGTTGGTCTGACCACGCGACTGCATGAAGGTGATAGCTGCAGTCCTATTCAGTTCTGATACGTACATTTCAGGGTTGTTGGTCTGACCACGCGACTGCATGAAGGTGATAGCGGCAGTCCTATTCAGTTCTGATACGTACATTTCAGGGTCGTTTGTCTGACCACGCGACTGCATGAAGGTGATAGCTGCAGTCCTATTCAGTTCTGATACGTACATTTCAGGGTCGTTGGTCTGACCACGCGACTGTATGAAGGTGATAGCGGCAGTCCTATTCAGTTCTGATACGTACATTTCAGGGCCGTTGGTCTGACCACGCGACTGTATGAAGGTTATAGCGGCAGTCCTAAAGTTCGACTGTATGAAGGTTATGGCGGCAGTCCTAAAGTTCGACTGTATGAAGGTGATAGCGGCAGTCCTAAAGTTCGACTGTATGAAGGTTATAGCGGCAGTCCTAAAGAACGTGTGCAATGGGGGCAAGGTTCCTATGGCCAACATTTCTTTGAATGGCAGAATCAGATCTCATCGCCGTCCACGGTGTTACATAGGTTGAAAGATGAGACTGGTGGATCTCATCGCCGTCCACGGTGTTACATAGGTTGAAAGATGAGACAGGTGTGATATGAATGCCCTTTACCTGTTTCAAAGGAAACGAGAGTCGCGATTTCGTGTTGTTGTTTTTTTCATTCCTTCTTTGAAAAAAACATCCATGAGGAAGAACGAGACGGAGACAAAATGATAGTAATGATCACGTGATTGAGGACATGGAGGAGGAAGAGAGGGAGCTACACAGAAGGAAAATGGCGAGGGGGCAGAGAAGAAAAAGTATAAAAAGAACCCAAGCAGCAGCAGCAGCAACAACAACAACAACAACATCAACATCAACAACAACAGCATGATGAAGGAGGACGTCATCAGCAATGACCTCAACGATGAGAGTAATGTGAAGAAAATTGAAAATCACTTGCAACAACCACCAATATAACAATAACACGACAACAACAACAATAACAACAACACACATAAGAAGATGAAAAATAGACGCAACAACAACAGTAATAAAAAGCCAGAAAAAGCAAGTAGAAAAAGAAAACCATGAAGGTAAAGATCAAGACAAAAACAGAGAAGCAAGATAGTTCTGAGACATACAATTTTAGAAACACACCCCATCCCCCCAACCCCCACCCCCAACCCACCACCGTCCTCCACCTCTTCCAGCCCCACCCAAGCACCTCCATTCTTCCTTGTCAGCCACTGATTCCCACGCTGTTTATTCCAGCTGCCATATACACAACCAATCTGGAATAGACTATGGAGGCCCCAGCACTGCGGTCCGCGGGCCTGCTGTCAGTATCCAACAGCTCCAAGGCAACCAACCACACAAGACGCCGCACTGCCACTGAGTAACCACGGTCATGTACGGTGGTGCCTGTTCTGTTCCAACATTTGCAGGACACCACATCCTAATCCCTTCACTGACCACAATCATTATCCACGTGTGGAGCTTAAGTGAACGAGTGTTCACTCCAGAGAGCACTACCAAGTGTACCCCATGGCAATCCTCAGGAACGCGTCCTTACCTAAGATCCTAAAGGACTTTAACGCATCCCAGGATGGGCCGATCTAGACCGATCGCCTTTTCACTCACTCATGAAGTCAGAGATAACAGTCTACCTTATCTATTCGTTTGTTTGCTTTGCCTTCTTAGATCATTTCTGTCCTATGCATTAATTGTTTGTCTGGACAAGAAATCACAGGTCTGAAGGATGTCAAACAATGATTGGCGTTTACGGTGTTTACTGGAAACGTTGTGTCTGCCTTGGCTGACCTTGGAGCTGTCCTCTTTGAAGTCTACACTTTGATCTCGCCGACTGTTCAGAAAGGGCAATATAATTCGGCTGGGGATTGTATTGTTTTTTCTCCATTTCTTTCTTCCTGTGCTTTCAATTTGATATTGTTTGGCTCTGGTTTGTTTTAGTTTGTTCTGTTTCGTTCGTTCTCCTGCCTTCATCTCATTCATCTGTCTCCTCTTCCTTGCGTTGTCTCCTTATTCCCTTGTACTGACACCCCTTCCTAATCAATTTGGTTTCCT
>CM031611.1:3748140-3750640 GCA_018398815.1 Conus ventricosus
CGATCCAGCGGACGAAAGGCCTAGGAGCAGGCAATACATATAGATCTGCCTTAAGGAGGGATTGCGATGGTTCCCTCATGCAGCTAGTAAAGTGTTTTTATATTTATAATATTCATATACCCATTTTCTTCATGTCCCCCCCCCCCTTTTTTTAAATCAAATTTCAAATCTTTGCCAAGTCATTGCTATAATGATGGAAGAACTGGTAACCTGCACTTGTTTTCCCCCACTACTTAATTTTCAGTATCAATAAATATGCCCATGTCATTCACAAAAAAATTAAATGAAATACAAGTAAGATCTTCACCTTGTCTCACATCCGTTTTATGTTCGAAATACAGATAAAGTTCTGTTCCACCAAATACAAAAAGACATGACTTTCACGTACGGAACTTTCATAAACGTGAAAAATCTACCTTAAATGCTACATTCTAAAATCTTCTGACATAAAATTGCATGGTCAACATAATCAAAAGCCTTTCTACAGTTTATAAAGACACAGTATAATCTCTAAATTTGTGATCCAGAAATAGTCAGTGCTTGAATTTAAAGTGAAAATAGGGTCTGTTACAGACAAATGTCTATAGAAGCAGACTTTCTTTTTGATAAGTATTTTGTAAAGTTTTTAAACAAAGCTGTCACACTCACATTCAATCAACGTGTACGTTTCCAAAACACCTGAGAGCAGAAATTCCCCTGTACCTATCAGAATTAGGAGTGCTACCTTTCTTTTTCACATGTGGGCTAAATAACACTTAGAGACCAATCATCATGTATGTTTTCAAACTTCAGTATTGAACTGAACATTTGTGTAGAGAATCCTAGCTTTTAAAAGAGTTCTTATCTAGTACTCATTCATGATTTGATCAACATTACAAGCTTTTTTTGTTTTTCAAACTTAAATTTGCTTTGTTAACGAGTTGTTTTTTCTGACAAACATTCTGAAGTATGGGATATTCAACACCGCCCTCCTTAAAATCAGTAGGGTTATTAGCTTCATATAGGTCAGTGTTGCCACTAAGACATTTCAAATGTTTGCAAAACACCTCAAAAGTTGTTTTTTTAATTGATATCTCTTTTGTCTTCAGCAAACCCATTCAGCGATTTCAAGAAGAAAGAAGAATCACTGATTTTTAGTTGTGTACCGTTTTCACCGGGTCTAATAGAAATTCCGTCAATGATTTAGGTCACTGAATTCAACAAGTTGTTTCTGTGAATTGCTCCTCTCTTTTTACTCGTGCTCTCTCGGCTTTGCCAAAAACTTTCGTTTTTCTTTTTTTCGATCTTCCTCACAACTCTCACGATTCTCAGATTGTCTTCTTGCTAAAACATGTCTTTTCTTTGTGATTTTTGTTCAGAATGCCAGTCCTCAATGCAACAGAGCTCATTATGCTACATATGCGATGATACACATCATTAACAAACGTGTGTGGTACTTGGGTGCTAATTGTCATACCGCAACTTAACATTGCATATCCACCAAAACACCTTTTTATGACCATTTTGGTCGCAACTGAACATTATCATTTGAGCCATCAACAACGTTGACGCCGACAATTCCGTCCTGTGCTATTGTGACACTAGACAGATGGAAAAGGGGCAGACACGGGACAATGTACATGACACTAGACAGATGCAAAAGGAGCAGACACGGGACAATGTACATGACACTAGACAGATGCAAAAGGAGCAGACACGGGACAATGTACATGGGGAAGAAGTTCATTAAAAGTATACACAGTGAAAGATCCATCTGAATGAAACATGGGTTGGGAAACAGTCACGTAATCGTACAATACTAGAATCTTTACATGTGTATTTCCCACCGTCATCGCATTCTCCTATACTGAGAGGCAAAGAAAACGCAATTCCATTGTCAACTGACAATTTTATTGAAATGAAACAAACACACATCAAAGCAAATGCGTGTGACAAAAGTGCGAGCACTGTACATTAGTTTGCCTATAACAGGTGCACATTCGCCTGAAGTGAAGCCCATTTAGGCGCGACAGAAGGAATACACTGTCAATATCTGGTGTGTCCCCCTTGAGCACGAACACAAGCTTGCAAACGTCGGGGCATTGAAGCGCACAAACGACGGATGATACGGATCGGTATCACGTTCCAGTGATGCTGCAATGCTTGGGTGAGCTCAGCAACGGTAGTTGGGGGATTCTGCTGACCTTGCACACGTCGTCCAAGTTCGTCCCACAAATGTTCAATGGGATTCATGTCTGGGGACACGGAGGGCCACTGCATGACATCCACATTGCTGTCCCGAAGGAAATTTCGTGTGAGAACGGCTGTGTGGGGTCGAGCATTGTCCTGCTGAAACACTAGTCTGTTGCCACCATGCTGTCTCCAGAGAGGAAGAAGAACTGGCTCAAGAACAGTGTCAATATAACGCCTTGCCGTCAAGTTGCCTGGCACAAACACAAGCTCCGATCGAAATTGAGCATTTATGGCACCCCAGACCATTACCCCTCCACCCCCATAACGA
>CM031611.1:3753140-3755640 GCA_018398815.1 Conus ventricosus
GGAACGAGAGTGCCAGGCCCCTGAACCCCTTACAGAGGTCTGGACCGCTTCCAGTTCATCACTCTTGGATACTCTGTTGAGCCTTACATAGCCTACTGAGTGTGTGTGGGGGGGGGGGGGGGGGGGGAGAGGGGGGACAATAAAACAAAACATGTGACCTCAGTCGTCCGCTGGGCTTAATCAAACAAGACTTGATGCACGAATTTGATGAAGTACTAATCAACAAAAAAAGCTTTATTTTTTTAATTTTAAAACACCAAAATTAGCAAGGGCGTCCTGGCTAACTCGAGCATTTGTATGGAGGAATTCTGTATATCCGAACAGATGCTTCTGAACCAGTTTGACAATCCGATTCAGAACCAACGTCTTTCTCTCTGTTGACTTCATTGAATACTTGGTCTCCAGCAAGTGGTTTGTTGGTTTTGTTCGATTGTTCCTTCATGTTATTTTGGTAACTTTTGCTTTAATGTTTTTTTTGTGTTTTGTTTTGTTTTTTGCCTGTTCGCGTGCAGTCTATATACCGTCTTTTATTTTTTTGTCTTTTTTTTCGGGGGGGGGGGGTGAACAGGGGGTGGGAGGGTGTTCTTTAGGTTTGTTTGTTTATATGTTTGTCTTTTTTTGTTTTATACTGTTAAGTTCATTTCTTGATTCCTAACACTCACCACCACCCTCTTCAAAACAAAAAAGAAATTGCATTCCTTACATGTCCCTTACTGGATTTTGTTGTTGGTTGGATTTAGTTGGTTTGTTGGTTTTGTGTTAGGTTGGTTGGTTTTTGTTGGGTTGGTTTGGTTTTTGTTGGTTAGGTTGGTTTTTGTTGTTGGTTTGGTTTTTGTTGGTTGGTTGATTTTGTTTTCTTTTCTGCATTTCTTCTTTTTTCCTTTCGTATCCCTCTTTTTATCCTGTTTTTTCTTTCTCTTTTTATCCTGTTTTCTTTCTTCTTTTTATCCTGTTTTCTTTCTCTTTTTATTTTGAGACACAGAAACCGCATCAGATTGATCTTCAATTGAAAGAACAAATAGACAAAATGTTTTAACCTAAGGCCTACATGTCTGCCTTTTGGGATTGAGGGGTGCGGTTGGGTAAGAAGTGTGGGGGAGGGGGGAGAGAAGCGCGGTTCGTTCTAGCGTGTGTAGGTATTATTTAGTGGGTCAGGCATTGGAGCTGCTCTGTCCGAAACATATGTATATATTCATTTGGTCAGTGATTAGGAGATAGAAAGATATATAGACAGACAGACAGACAGACAGACAGACAGACAGACCGATAGATAGGAAAGATAGATAGATAGATAGATAGATAGATAGTTGATAGATAGATAGAAAGTTAGATAGACAGCCAGTTAGATAGATAAAGAGAGAGAGAGATAAAGAGAGGTGGATATATGCATATAGACAAAAGAGAGAGAGAGAGCGAGAGGAGGGAGGGGAGAGAACAGACAGACAACAGACAAACAAACAGAACAACTGATAAATAGAGACATACATTCATTCAATCATACCTACATACATACATACATACATACATACATACATACATACATACATACATACATACATACATACATTACATACTACGTACGTACGTACGTACATACATACATACATACATACACACAAACAAACATACGTACATACATACATAAATACAAAGACATATATACATACATTATACATACAACATACATACAAGCATATCATACTACATACATACATCATACATATAAGTATCCTACATACACACATACATGCATTCATGCATGCATGCATGCATGGCATACATACATACATACATACATACATACTGCAGTGCATGCATCATGCATGCATCATACATACATACATACATACAGTACATACATACATACATACATACATACATACAGTACATACATACAGACATACATACATAACATACATACATATATACACCATACATATCAATCATTTTTAATTGCAAACTTTGGGATAACTACAATTATGCAACCTTGTCCATAAATGTTCAAAACCCAACAACTCAAACATACATACATACATTGACTGATAATAGATAGGATAGATAGACAGATAGATAAGAAGCTAGATTAGAGAGAGAGAGAGAGAGAGAGAGAGAGAGAGAGGAGTAGAGAGAGAGAGAGAGAGAGAGAGAGAGAGAGAGGGAGGGAGGGAGTGACACAAATTCAGAAAGTTCTATACATGAATCTCTCTCTCTCTCTCTCTCTCATCTCTCTCTCTCTCTCTCTCTCTCTCTCCTCTCTCCACTCGTCCCTGAATTCTTCTTTATATAATCTGCTCTCTTTGATCTTCATTTTCGATCTGATGTATGTTGTTTTGGGCCGTTTCCACTTCTGTTTTCTTATGTCTTCTTTCCATGTCAAGGCTTTCTGTGACAACAGCAATGAACGCTCTCTCACTCTCTCTCTCTCTCTCTCTCGTCCTCTTCTCTCTCCTCTCCCTTCTTATCTCTTCTCTCTCTCTCTCTCTCCTTTCTCTCATCTCTC
>CM031611.1:3760084-3771053 GCA_018398815.1 Conus ventricosus
AAAAAATAAGAAAAAGACAAACAAACACAAGACAAAACACAACCGTTGTTCGACCTCTTAAGTCTTCTTCAGGCGAGATACACAACACTCAGGGCATCGACAATGAAGGAGTAATCTCTTATCTTCATCCAATTCGGCGCAAGACAGGCGTGGAGGGATATGTAATAACAGAAAACAGATGCGCAAGTTATTAGGAAACGTCTGTTGGACATTGGAAAACGGGACAGAAGGTAGGCACGATAAAAACAAAAACAAAAACAAAAAAAACAACAACAACAAACAAATAGAAAAAAACAACGTGATAAAGATATGTATACACTGCAGAGCAATGGAATTTTTTTTTCACAAAGAAGATTAGAAAAACTTACCACACACTGAATAAATTTGCTCGAAACATGCTGGAAACGCTTGACTTAGAAATAACTATCATTCAAAGAGGAGGCTTTATATTGTTCTCTTTATGTTGACTTTGGGCTGGGGGTGGGGGGGGGGGGGGGGGGGGGGGATTTGGTATGGGCATGGTTTATATCTGTTGTTTGTAACGTTTGCAGAAGACTGATTATCCAGAAGACTGATTATCCAGAAGACTGATTACCCAGAAGACTGATTACCCAGAAGACTGATTACCCAGAAGACTGATTATCCAGAAGACTGATTATCCAGAAGACTGATTACCAGAAGACTGATTATCCAGAAGACTGTTATCCAGAAGACTGATTATCCAGAAGACTGATTACCCTAAATTTACTAGTCTGGTTCGTATTGTGTATTAAAGTAAACTTTACTTTGAACCCCCGTTTTTTGTATGAGTATTTTGAATTGATATATTTATAGATTACTAGGTTCAACACTTGAGCTTACTAAATAAGGACTGACCAAATGACAGCAGTGATGACTGACCAAATGACAGCAGCGATAACTTGCTAGAAAATGATAATGATTCATGCAGTTTCTCGGAAAGACGTTTTTGGTGGCACTTAGAAACAAACTATCAAACACAAACAATCAAACAAGCAAAACGAACAAACAAACAAACAAACCAAACAAACAAAAGAAGAAAAAGAAGTTGCACGCCCTTACGAAACCATGACTCAAGTCTTTTTGAACTCAAAGCAAAAAGGTTGTTAATAAAAAATTTTTTTTTTAAAGGTTGTTAATTTTTCTTGGATAACATTTCCAAACGCTGAATTCGATAAAGATGGTTTTTGTCCCTCCAGAAAACGAGAGTGAATCTGTAACATTCCTTGCTGTAGAAAAGGTCATGAAAATAGAGAGTGAATCTGTAACATTCCTTGCTGTAGAAAGGTCATGAAAATAGAGAGTGAATCTGTAACATTCCTTGCTGTAGAAAGGTCAAGAAAATAGAAACAAAAAGTGAAAAAGAAAAGACTGGTGGTGTCAGAAATACTAACAAACACAGAGGCATCTCTCTCTTACTGAAAAGTAGCACTGTCAGCGTGGCATTGAGATTTGAAATCAGAGCTTTCACCCTGCTAAAACAAACATTGCCGTTCTCTCTGTCAGTCTCTCTGTCAGCCTCTCTCTGTCTCTCAATGTCTCTTTGTCTCTCTCATTCTCTGTCTCCCACCATCGTCCTGTCGGCCTCTGTGTGTGTGTGTGTGTGTGTGTGTGTGGGGTGTGTGTGTGTGTGTGTGTGTGTGTTTCTTCTCTCCCTCCTTCCAACCTTCTCTCTCTCTCTCTCTCTCTCTCTCTCTCTCTCTCTCTCTCTCTCTCTCTCTCTCTCTCTCTCTCTCTCTCTCTCTCTCTCACCCCTACTATCTTTTTTTCTCTGTTCTCTGTCTCTGTCTGTCTATCTCTCTGTCTGTCTGTCTCTTTCTCTTTCCTAGTGTGTCTCTTTTTCTTTCTGTCGAGAGAGAGAGAGAGGTGGAGAGAGGGGGGGGGGGAGAGGGGGGGAGAGAGAGAGGGAGGAGAGAGAGAGAGAGACAGCCGGAAATAGAGAGAGAGAGATGTGTGGTACTCAAGGGTAAAGATAGCAAAACACATGCTTTTTTTTTCGGTGTTGGGGCTAACAAGATGATAGGTTACAAGAAGCGACAAGAACTACAAATTATACAATCAATATCTTCACAAATGCATTACTTGATAAATGTTACCTTACATTTAGGGTGATTTGAGGGGAGCAGTGCAAGGAGGAAAACGGCACCACATGTGGTCTTTGGGGAGGGGGGGGGGGGGGGGGGGGGGGGGGGGAGAGAGAGTAGAGAGGGGAGAGAGAGAGAGAGTTACATTCCTTTGTAAAATATCAACATACAGCAAGCTGCTAAGGATAATATTAGACAATACAATGCATCAGTAATATCAACTTTATTTGTTTGTTTGGTTGTTTCTTTACATGATATAATATGGTTACAAGGCAAGACAAGAACGAGCAGTACTACAATCAATTATCAGTTAGCAACAATAAAGTCCTAGCGTCAATAGTCATAACGCTCATTATCCATGGTGTGTGTATTGGTGCGTGTGCGGTGCAAGCGCGCGGCACGCGCGCGCGCTTGTGGTGTGTGTGTGTGTGTGTGTGTGTGTGTGGTGTGTGTGTTGTGTGTTTGTGTGAGAGAGAGAGAGAGAGAGAGAGGAGAGAGAGAGAGAGAGAGAGAGGGAGAGAGAGAGAGATATGCCATCATAATCTTTCTCCCCCCTCCCTCATCTTTTCTCTTGAACTGTTCATACATACCCAATGAGAAAAGGAAAGAGGTCAGGGGCAGCAGGAGAGAGCCAGACAGATGGACAAACAAAAAGAGATAGAAAAAGACACGAGGAGATAGGGGAAATACGAGAGAGAGAGAGGGAGAGAGGAGAGAGAGAGAGAGATGAGAGAGAGAGAGAGAGAGAGAGAGAGAGCCAGGCAGCCAGCAATCAACCAGCCAAACACATACTGGGAGAGAGAGAGAGAGAGAGAGGTGAGAGAGAGAGGAGAGAGAGTAAGAGAGAGAGAGAGGAGAGAGAGGAGGAGAGAGAGAGAGAGAGAGAGAGAGAATGAGAGAGGAGAGAGAGAGAGAGAGAGAGAGAGAGAGATCCGTCCTTTTTTCTCTCTGTCTGTCTGTCTGCTCTGCCTGTGTGTGTGTGTGTGTGTGTGTGTGTGTGTGTGTGTGTGTGTGTGTGTGTGTGTCTCTCTCTCTCTCTCTCTCTCTCTCTCTCTCTCTCTCTCTCTCTCTCTCTCTCTCTCTCTCTCTCTCTGTATTTCCCCTATCTCTGTGTCTTTTTCTATCTCTTTTTGTTTGTCCATCTGTCTGGCTCTCTCCTGCTGCCCCTGACCTCTTTCCTTTTCTCATCGACTTCCCTCTCTCTCTTTTCACATGTCTTTCTCCCTCCGTCTACACTCCGGAAATAAAGCGATTGAATAACAACTCCGACTTCCCTCTCTCTCTTTTCACATGTCTTTCTCCTCCGTCTACACTCCGGAAATAATCGATTGAATAACAAACTCCGATTTATAGCTTCCGGCTGCAAAGTACCCGGATGTGACCAGAGGGCTCCGACGATCAGCCGAGCCGTGGACAATGTAACTGATGAATGTTGCCTAAAGACAACAACAGTTTCAGATTCCGTTCGCTCAAGAAGGCCTCACAGGGTACGGGGCAGTCCATATACGCTGCATCCCACAACTGATGATTCGAGAGGTTACAAGGACCCCCCCCCCCCCCCCCAACAAATACAATTAACCAATTAACGGTTAATTTATTCAATCAATCAATCAATAAATCAATTAATCAGGCAGTCAGTTAATCAATCAACCAACCAATCAGTCAATCAATCAGTTAACCAACCCAGTCACCCATTCACCCACCCAACAAATCAGTCAATCAATCAGTCGAGCGATTGATTGATTAATGAATAGTGTCAAAAGCTTTGGTGATGCATACCAGGCAATGGCAGTGGTGCTAAATGTAGGCCATGAACAAGATGCAAAGCATATAAACGTACTCCCAGTTTATCTTGAATATGCGTGTACATGTCAAGAGCATGTTTACTATGAAAATACCCATGATCTACCAGTCAGTTATTAGATCTAAAGCTATTTCAAAATCCGTCAAATACAGTACTTTCATAGATATTTGTCAAATAAAAAAACATCAAACATGCGTCATGATGTATTTCGTTTCTGAGATGTTCCATAAAGAAGAAAAACCGTTTTGGGCCGTTATAGCCGTTAGTAACGGCTATCCTTGTAAAATGAAACCTAGGGCATCATTCGTGACCCATAATGAACATACCTACAAATTTTCAGAAAGATCGGCTTAGACGTTTTGTCTGGAGCGAGTGGAACACATTTTGACCACGGACACACAGACACACAGGACAGCATTTCTTCGTTCCCATTGGTAGAAAGAAACACGTGGAGAGCGTGGCAGCAGAGAGTCCTCAGAAGAGAAGCCACCTTCAAGCAAGTGTTTCGGCCCTTATCTCCTGACACTCTGGGGGGGGGGGGGGGGGGGGGGGGGGTGTTGTTGGGCCACACCCGGTTCATGACTCCGGATGTCCCTCTGCTGCCCCTTTTTTTCCACCTTGGGACGAGCCATGGCTGGGATTCGAACCCATGACCCTCTGGACATGCTCATTTTCCACTTAATGACTCGCACTCTAACCACAGAGCCACTGGGGGCACCTGATATCTGTAGGGAAAATTTAAGCCTTTTGAAGTTCACTTTTGTTCCTCCTTGACCAGATCCAGCTTGAACACCTCTCTGCCTCTTCTGCCATTGCTTTCAGGGCTCTGGTTTTTTCCCTCCTGCAACTGAAAGCTGTTTCATGAGGCTGTATGCAGACGTTCCTACAAATCCCTAGCTCCAATTTCTGCAGTGATGACTTCGACCTGATAGCCTTCTCTCCTCAGACTGTTTGCCAGATCAGCATACTTTTCAGTCTTGTAGATTTGAGCTGCCTCATTCTGTTCTCATATGGCACCGTGAACTCGATCATAATCAGCTGCTTGGTTGACTGAGAGTGGACTACTATGTCTGGTCTCATGTCACTCTTGCTGATGATCTCTGGGTGACTCTTCCATTCTGGGAGGTCTGCAGTGCACTCCCAGTCATCTGACCCGTCCAGCAGACTCTGTCTGCATGTTCCGAGTGGTACTGTTGTTCTTGGTCATGATTTGCTACCTCCTGCCGTGAAAAATGTTTGTGGGTGCTTTTGGAGTCCTGATTTTCCCTTTTGTGATGTTGGTACTAGCCCAGACTACTTGTACAATCTCTTTGAGCACTTGGTTGTACCTCTATGTGTACCTTCCTTGAGCCAGGGCTACTTTACATGAGCTTAGAACATGCTCCACTGTTTGTTTTTCATGGCAAGGGGGCATGCAGGATCGTCTGTTTTCCCCCACTTCACCAGGTTTGCATTTGAGGGCAGAAGGTCATATGCAGATCTGAGAATGAAGCTGATCCTGAGAGGGGCCATGTGCCAGATGTCATTCCAAGTGAAACTTCTTTAGAGTGCATTCTCCCATTTTGTCCATTGCCCTTGCTGGCTCTGCTGGATTGCTTTTTGGAGTCTTTTTTGTCTCCTTCTTTTCTCATCTCCTGAATTATCATGTCTCTTTTGGCTTTTCCTTTGGCCTTTGACCACCATTCAGTTTTGGTCACCCCCAGTCCTTGTCTGTTGCTCTGTGTGTGTCCTGTTGTTTCTCTGATCTTGAAACTTTCTTTAGCAGAATCTATCGCCTCTTGAACTCTCCATTTTCTGCCTGTCTTCAGCTGGGGCTTTATTGCTTCTACCACCTTGTCTCTGAGTCCTCCAGCATGCTTTGAAGTCTGATTTTTCCCTGCTTTGTATTCCTCCAGGATGGATTTCAGTGGTAGTTTCAGCTTTGCTTGGCGACAGTACAGCGCTATGTCAGTCAGACAGGGTGGACACCAAGCCATTTCCTTGTGAACTTGTTGATTTTGGCTTCCATTGCCTCCACTATGTTGGTGCAGATGTCGTATATCATCAGAGGCCATAGGAGCTTTAGTATCAGCATCAACTGCAAACACCAGACCTTGTATTTTCCAGGGAGCCCACACTGGTCAATGGTCTCCAAGCCTTCTTCCGACATCTGTTTGGTTTCTTTTGCTCTTTGTGTGTCTTTCAGGGTATCATCATACGTCTTACAAGGCTCTTGACTGGCTCTTCTGTGAGTGTTGGATGGCATGGTTGGCAACACTGAAGACCACAGATTCGGCCACTTTTCCTTTCTCAGTAAGAGACTCTGTGATTTCTTTGGCTTGAACTTCATTCTGGATGAGGCAACTATGTCGTCCAGCCTCTCCAGCACATGACGTATCTCGTCTTCTCTGGATGAAATCACTGTAGTGTCATCCATGAATGCCTTGAGAGGGGGCATCTTGTATCCATCGCCAAGGTCCGTTTGTCTTGCGTTGCTTGTTGCTGCTTTCAAGATGACTTCCATTGCCAACACGAACAGTATCGGGAAATTGCACAGCCCATTGCAATGCCTACTTCCAGTTGATCAAATCTGTTGTGTACTCCATGGTGAGGAACCGCATTGAGAAGCCATTGAAGTACTTTTGGGCATGTTGCAGATGTTCTTTGCACATGGTACATCTCAGAGCCAGCTGTATCATCTCATGGGGTACAAATCCATATGCGTTTGCCAGATCAAGCCGCACTACGTCCAGGCTCTCTTTTCTGTTTTGCTCTTTGAATTGCGTCCCAGATCATTGTGGCGTGTTCTACACAGTCAGCCACGCCTGGGATGCCTCCTTTCTGGACTGACACATTCATGTACTTGTTTTCCATGAGGTACTTGGTCAGCATTGCTGCCATGACAGAGAAGAAGATTTTCCCTTCGACGTTCAGTTGTGATATTGGCCTGAACTGGCTGATGTCACTTGAGTTTTGCTCTTTGGGGATGTACACACCATCTGCTGTCATCCACTGGCCGCTGATCTTCTGGTTTCTCCAAGCTGATGTAGCAGCCTGTGGAGCCACTCCAGCACGTTGGGACATTTCTTGTACAGCTGGTAAGGTATTCTGTTTGGTCCTGGTGATGCTTTGGCTCTGGCTTTGTCGACCCCCTTCTTGATTTCCGCCATCGTTGGTGGCTTGTCATTGAACTGTTCCTCAGGTTTGGTTGGCCTCACCAGACCTTGAATTGTAAGTACTCCCTATTCTATAAGAACTGGGAGTACAGCTACAAAGGACTGAAGCAGGTTTGGTTGGCTCACCAGACCTTGAATTGTAAAGTACTCCCTATTCTATAAGAACTGGGAGTTCAGCTACAAAGGACTGAAGCAGGTTTGGTTGGCCTCACCAGACCTTGAATTGTAAAGTACTCCCTATTCTATAAGAACTGGGAGTACAGCTACAAAGGACTGAAGCAGGTTTGGTTGGCCTCACCAGACCTTGAATTGTAAAGTACTCCCTATTCTATAAGAATGGGAGTACAGCTACAAAGGACTGAAGCAGGTTTGGTGGCCTCACCAGACCTTGAATTGTAAAGTACTCCCTATTCTATAAGAACTGGGAGTACAGCTACAAAGGACGGAAGCAGGTTTGGTTGGCCTCACCAGACCTTGAATTGTAAAGTACTCCCTATTCTATAAGAACTGGGAGTACAGCTACAAAGGACTGAAGCAGGTTTGGTTGGCCTCACCAGACCTTGAATTGTAAAGTACTCCCTATTCTATAAGAACTGGGAATACAGCTACAAAGGACTGAAGCAGGTTTGGTTGGCCTCACCAGACCTTGAATTGTAAAGTACTCCCTATTCTATAAGAACTGGGAGTACAGCTACAAAGGACTGAAGCAGGTTTGGTTGGCCTCACCAGACCTTGAATTGTAAAGTACTCCCTATTCTATAAGAACTGGGAGTACAGCTACAAAGGACTGAAGCAGGTTTGGTTGGCCTCACCAGACCTTGAATTGTAAAGTACTCCCTATTCTATAAGAACTGGGAGTACAGCTACAAAGGACGGAAGCAGACTGAGGGCATAATGACGTCAGACAGAAACTGAGTCAAGAACACAAAGTTTAACCAAACCAATGAAACTTAACAACAGTTACACAAAAAACAACGCGCTTGGAGCACTGGGGTCTCCACAGACAGAGAAAAACACACGTGACAAACAATAAATAAAAAGTTATAACAACAAACAACAAACAGAAAAAAGATCCCATCAACAACAGTTACAACAGCACACAGAAAAAAAGCATATCTGTGGTAGACAGATTCTGTTTAGATGTTGGTTTAGAAACTGTCATGAGAATTTTCTTTTCTTAGTACAATGAGAGACAGAAGGAGAAAATGCGGGTGCTGGCCGCCGTGGCGAAGTGGTTAGCATCGCGGACTCCCGGCTAGGGGGTCGTACGTTCGATTCCCATCAGAGTCATGTGGGAATTTCTGCCTGACCGACTCCAACCTAGAGTTGAGTTTGCCAGGGGCACAGTTGGGATGACCAGGGCCACACAGTCGAGTTTCATCCACATAAGGGATGCGTCTCTGAGAGTGTTGGTCAATTTCCTGACCAACACTGTAGGTGTCTATATCTCTCGGGCCTGGTTGACGCCAGGATATATCATGAAAGTAAGCGTAGAGTACAGCCGTGTCATAATTACAGTCTCAGATCAGATGGAAATCCGGCGCATCATCTTCATCATCCTCATTTTCATTGATCAGCATTTTAAAAAAGTCTCAAATTCTGTGGCCCTTCATGCCGTTGTTCTCGTGTGGACCTCAGCTTCAATTTCTGTCCAAGTCTGTGGCCTAGGTTTAATACCTTCGGGGTCACTGGTATCGGCGAATCCATGGGGCTGTTGTTGGACGGACGAGGTGGCGCCCTCCGGAGGAGAGCTCACTCAAGCCGGCTCCGCGACTAAGCAATTATTGTCGTCAGTAGTAGATCAGAACAGGCGCCGCTGAACACCACCGAAGTGACTCGGCAGCAGTGCAGTGTCTCCTCTGGTGGGTTGCCACTGGACGACTTGAGATCGACTGCTCCTGTGGATTACCGGTGCCGGAGCTGCAGCGGGACTGACGGGCTGTGGCTGTGGACCGGGTGTCGGAATGAGCGGCGTTTGGGCTGGGCCGGGCTGTGGCTGTGGACGGGGGTGTCGGACTGACCGGGCTGTGGCTGTGGACGGGGTGTCGGAATGACCGGCTGTGGCTGTGGACGGGGTGTCGGACTGACCGGGCTGTGGCTGTGGACGGGGTGTCGGACTGACCGGGCTGTGGCTGTGGACGGGGTGTCGGAATGAGCAGCGGGACTGACGGGCTGTGCTGTGGACGGGGTGTCGGATGACCGGGCTGTGGCTGTGGACGGGGTGTCGGACTGACCGGCTGTGGCTGTGGAAGTGGTGTCGGAATGAGCGGCGTGGACTGACCGGGCTGTGGCTGTGGACGGGGTGTCGGACTGACAGGGCTGTGGCTGTGGACGGGGTGTCGGACTGACCGGGCTGTGGCTGTGGACGGGGTGTCGGAATGAGCGGCGTGGACTGACAGGGCTGTGGCTGTGGACGGGGTGTCGGACTGACCGGGCTGTGGCTGTGGACGGGGTGTCGGACTGACCGGGCTGTGGCTGTGGAAGTGGTGTCGGACTGACCGGGCTGTGGCTGTGGAAGTGGTGTCGGACGGGACCGGGCTGTGGCTGTGGACGGGGTGTCGGACTGACCGGGCTGTGGCTGTGGAAGTGGTGTCGGAATGAGCGGCGTGGGCGCACTCCCACTGAGATGGCACAGAAGATGGGACAGAAAAACAGGAGAAAATGTGGGTGTTTAAAAGAAATGTAAAAAAAATAGGGAAATAAAATTAGAATAGAAATAAAACACGAACAGATATATAAACAAATATGGGACGAAAGAAAGGGCAAGACCTGATCCAAGATTAGTAGCTATAGTGTGTCTCCAGGATAATCTGAGTTCTTTTCATGAGAATGAAGCCCAGATTAGCTAAGACTGTAACCATGGACGAAGGTAATCATTTTTTTTGTGGTCGACGACAAGACTGGGAACGTTGAGTCCACCATATTTTCCTTCAAAAGGAATCAGCTGAAAGCAATTGTGGTGTTTCATCATCTTGCATCATCTCTGTTGTAAAATCAAAATACACGGCTTTAGATTACCTCCTAAACAAAGAGCTGAAAACGTAACTTCACAAACAAAAACATTCAAGCAGCAAAGCGGTTGCTTTGCCGACAAGAAATTAATATTTTCTTTGTAGATTTTCAAAGAGGTCAGTTTTGCGATACAATAACTACAAAAGCAGCAGTAAAGGAAATAACTTATTTGTCAACGCGACAGTTCGTGTCACAAAGGCTTCTCAACAGTTTAAATGAAAATTAAAATCGCCCCATTCACAAAGAAAAAGAGTTCTTGAAGTTAGTCGAAGCCAGAAAAGACTTTAGAAGCTATGGGCAGTTCCGAAATATAAAAAAAAGTTTTTCTTTCTTCGTGTTTTTCATAGATTCTTTTGTTATTCTGTCTTCGACCCACTATCTTTGCAAGTGATATACGTTGTGGAAATTACGAGTAATAATCTTAGAAGGCTTTTTTAAAAATATATATAATTCCTGAATTTTTTCTCTCTCTGAAGGGCTGAAAGTCAAATGGCAACAAAGACGAACTGACAGAAGCACAGGAATATATTTGCTTTTTCACTCGGCACAATTGTTCGACGGACCTTAAACACTGAAATAAATAGCATTTTGATCGTGCGCCGAGTATGAGAAGATAAGTGGTTTCTCGTTCTTCGTTCCACTGTCCTAAATGTTATTTGTTTTGCCTGAAGAAGACCCAAGAGGTCGAAATGCATTGTGTCTTGTCCTGTACTTTTTTTTTTTTTTATTCCATTTTTTTCCCGTTGAACAAGGTTTGCACACAGATGTGTCATCATTCTTATATACATGGGGTTGATCATGTAACACATAGCAATGTCAATATCTAGTACAGTACTTAATAATAGACTTTATGTAAACTTTGTTTTCTCTTATTAAACCATGTACAAAAGTCTTGA